>JACMIF010001823.1:3986-14956 GCA_014805445.1 Diplogasteroides magnus | reverse complement strand
TGTAGTAATTGGGAAACTCAACGGATCGAGCCAGTTCTTTCGATCCCCACAATAACTCATTGGGGACTATCTCCAGAAAAAATTTGGGCCAAATCGGAGACAAAAATTTGTGACCATAACGGTAACGGTAACGGAACGGACTGCAAAAGTCTTTCGATCATAACTCAGCGAAAACTTAACGAATCGGGCTGAAATTTTTTCTGTAGTAGTTTCAGATAAAGCGAACGCAAACGTGATTTATTGGTAATTTTCAAAAACATCCTTCATGAAAAACCAGAAAAAAAGTTCGCGCAGGGTACTTCCAAAGCCAAATCAGGACTGCGCCTTCGGCGCAGTCCGCGATTTTTTCTGTCGTCAAATTTTTCGGAGCGTTTGACTCTCTCACGTGATGGAGAACCGCTCCGAGGGAATTAGACAATAGAAAAAGTACACTCTCTCTCCCTCTTACAATTTGATTTCCTACCCTAACTATACGTCTGAAGTTATGAGAATTTCTCACCGCGTCTAGTCCACCTCTCCTCATTTGCCCCGCCAAGTGCAGGTTACCGAAGTCTGGACCTGCGGCAGGGTGGTTGATACCTGAATATTGATTAGCATTTCAAGAAACACCCACATTTTATTCTTACTATGACAAATCAATGGGGGAAATTCGCACCTTGAACATGGTGCAACTGTCCTCGTGCAGCATGGAGTGAAACAGCCGCGAAGAGGAGCAGTCGGAGCTGCATTGGGGAGATGGAATCCCACTGTGATTCACCCTGAACACTCCGCCATTCATCCTAAACTACAAAAGGGCAGTACACGCGCCGCGTTGAATTGGGTGGAACGGCGGATCAAGGCTGCACTTTACAGCTGTACAAATGCGGTAACGAGGGTTTCTAATACGGTAATACGGTTAGAATACATGCGCTTGTAGTCAAAGTCTCTTATAGTGGTTGTCTCACTCATGTGGTAATAGACAACCGCTCCACGAGATTTAGTTTCATGGGCGAATGCACTCCACTGCTCTTTTAGAAACCCAAGTACTGATAAGAAAATGACGAATGCACTTTACTACAGTTTTAGAATGCTAGAGGCAACCTGCGGGGCACACAACAGTCAAGTGTGAAGAGAACAAAAAGTTCGACTTATTTCTATGAAAGGACGTACTTCTCACCGTGTAATTATGCGAAGGCACGGAAGGAAAAGGTCGCGTTTGGGAGTGCAGTAAAACATATGCGCGGAACAGCGTACAATTAGCACAACAAACCATTCCTCCTTTCAATAGCAAACCCTTTTCAAAAGCGAGCAACAGCTAGGCGCAAAAAGGAACATCTGGAACGTTGTTACAGCAATTTTCAATAATTTGCACTACGAAACTCTTTTTATGGTTGCAATTGGTTACGCGAAGCACATGGGATGAATAAAAATGCGACAAAATTAGGGGGATTTGCGGGTGGATCAATCACGCACGATTGGGATGCAATGGAGATATGACAGCGAACAAGATTGCGGAACAAACAACGAGGCATTCCTCCTCAATTCAGAAACAATGTCACGGTCTATGAGAACTGGTAAAGGAAAACTGAATTGAGAGAAAGAGTGGACAAACGGGGGACATAAAGGTGTTTCACCCAAAGAGTAGAACTGATTGTCGAATGTCACATCGGTTCGATTTCGGCAGATAGTATAAGAGGGGACCGAGTCTGCCAACTGCTTCTTCTTGCCAGTTCGCCCTTACAACGGAGGGGGAGACGGGTCGATCGATTGATGCTATAAACTTCCATTGTCTTCTTCGCCCTAATGAACACAATGAAACGAACAGATTGGGCGGATTCCCCCGACTGTAACGTCAGCACGACAAGCCACATCAAGAATAAGCAGGTGTCCCACATCGGAGCGAGAGAGCCAATCCGGATGTGAGAATCAAAGGAGAGCAGACTCACACAAGAGGATGCATTGCATAAAGTGGGAGAAGAGATGAAGGAGGAATAAGAGAAGGAAGAGAGGGAAAGGACGTGCGCGATGAGATCAGTCCAACGGGGGAAGAAGGCCAATCGGGTTTGGCGGTTTACATACATGTTGCTGATTGGTTAGGACACGGGGATTCCTTAAGTGATCCCAATTGACCGATCAATGAAGCATACACACCTGTTCCGAGCTCAAGGTCAGTACAGAAAACAAGAAGCAGAAAGAAGAGATCGGAGGGGAGATATGCGCCTCAGGGGGGAGTGAAGGAGAAGCCAAAGAACGAGCGTGTATATGTTAGAAGTGGTGTTTATTGAAGTCTCCCCCTCTGCCTTCTGCTCTCCGATTACACACGTGTGACATTTCCGATGATTCCATTTCATTCTTCCGCTTTGCAAGTCAATTGATTCTCCAACTTGCGCCACAACAACGATGTGGAAAGACAACACTGTTTTTTCACGGGATAACTTCAGCTGTTGGCCATTTGCCACTTATTTATGCGCGGCGAGGCACACAAATTGAACAGCCAAGATGAGGATATAACGATTATGGGCTAATACAAGATAATGTATACAATGACACAGAATATATTATAAAATATGCATATATAAGGGTATATATAATAGGATGAGTGAATGTATGAGGAGATTTGTGAGGCGTATTGGGGCTGCACTTTCTTCGAAAGCAGCGAAGGCAAGACGGGGAAGCAGTGAAGCGAGTTTATGAGTAGTGTGTGGAGAGCAGGGGAGAGAGTGGAGGAGGTCATACTCAGGTTACTTTCTCTCTCTCATACTCGCCCTTACATGTTCAACCGTATCTATGTTTTATTAGAGCAAGTTCATAAGAGCAGGTTGGGGGCGTCTCCACTTTCATTGTTGTCCCATTCCGATGGCCGAGAAGGTTCCGTTGACACGTAATTGAGCGTGAGGACCTGCAATACATAAATAAGCTATACCGTGGATGTTCTGATTGTGAGATTGGAGGGAAGAGACACAAAGAATAATGGCTCGTACTGACGAGTGGTTCGGCTTACAAGAGTGACGTCCACACAAATGTGGGAGGAATGACTATGATAGGGGTACTCCCTTGATATATTTTTGCCGTTCGTACAAATTTAGGGGGAATTAATTTATTTGATGGGGGTACCCCGTTGATATAATGTTGACGTCTAGACACAAATTTAGGAGGAATGACTATGATGGGGTACCCCTTTGATATATGTTTGTGGTCCATACAAATTTGGAAGAAATGAATTAGATGGGGTACCCCGTTGGTGGTTTTTCTGCCAGTCTTCGTCTTCTGAATGTCTTCCACTTGATGTGCCCTCACTTCCATTGGAAATCGAGTCTCCTCCACTATCCGTTGAACGACATTCTCTCAACTGAAAGGGATCTTTATGTCTTTGTTATGCATGTTTTATGTTGTTGTTCCTTCATTACTGCTGCGTTATACTTATGCAAAAGTAGTCAATGACTCCTCAGAGCCCATTCATCTATTGTCCCCACTGAATTAGAGATGACAGCTCCAACAAGGGGCAAATGAATGCGTAACCTGACCGAGTACGAGTCTTTACAGTACTCTCACCTTCAATCCGTCCAAGACGTCGTGTTGCATACACCTCTGAAATGGGGTCATTCTTCACATTAACGGATGCAATCTCACGAATTCTTCTCGCCCACCTACCGCAGAATTGCAATTTCGTAGAAAACAAAAAGTGCTTCCCTTCATTTGGCCTAATGAGAAAGGGGGCGGAGCCTCGTACCTCAACGATATCTGCAACGAGAGAGACTGTCCGTCGCGCCCCGTCATCGTCTATCTTGCGAGAGAAGTCGAATATCGCCCTCTGCATCTGGTCGGGGTGCATAGGGCGAATCGTCCCGAGGAAGTCGACTGTCAACTTGTTCTGAAATGGTTCATTCTACTCACAATCAGTTCCGGTTCACGACAACGTTCAGGGTACCATGACTGACGAAACAATGTTAATGGCTGAGGATGCCCCTCCGTGTACTGATCTCAAGAGCGCCGTCAAAGAGATCAAGAAAACAGTCAAAGTGCAATTCAATGCTACCATTCTAGTTCCTGTGCTGATATTGTCAGTCTGATTCCTTCACTGTATTCCAATCTCTACCTTCTACAGTAACATATGCATGACGTTATTCGCCATCTTCTACTTCCCCTGGTACAGTGGATGCGCTAAGGAAGTGAGAGGTTGTACACTTACAGTATCCCAATTTCCCTTCAGAACCAGATCTACCTCGCTGACGGTTTCGAGGCCAACTGTACCACATATCTACTCCAGGGCATCCTATACTATTCCCTTTGTCTGCTGGTCGTCGACACCATTATGATATTCATTTACATCGTTAATGTGCACTGTTCATCCCACTAATGGCAAAAAGTAATTATTTTCAGGGAGGGACAATTTTCGTGATTTGCGACTTGGAGAAGCTGAAGGGCGTCAACCCATATCATCTGGATAGAATCGACGTCGGAAAGTTCAGCAGAATGCCCAAGAGGAGTGTGGATAAGAGAGAAGTGGAGCTTGTGGATGAGACCGTTTTCATTGAGGAGCGACAGGTCGTGTGAATAATGCGTCTGCTTTTTCACTACTGCGTAAACTAGTTATGTTCCCCTTTCGAGCCTTATTTACTGTTACTCACCGAGATCAGTCGGTGCTTGAGCGTGTCGATCATGTCCGTTTGCGCCCTGCAATGAGAGAATGAGAGTGTTCTGGAGAACCACACCACATAAATTCAGTTCATCTCAGTGAAAAACTAGATTGCACACAATGGAAAAGACTCTAAAAAAATGTCAGTGGGTCTTTGAACGCCTTATTGGATACGGTAACCGTGAAAGAGTGAATTTCTCACTTGAACTGTCGTTCCATGTGCTCATTGAACTGCTTGCAATCTTCCAGTTCCTTCTGCAGTTCGTCGGCGAACGATGATCGGTTGTCGTCCACTCTTCTGGCGGCGTCAATCACCAACTGAGAGGATACTGTAACAAGGCAAGGCGTACTGTAATCACCTCGTATTTATCAATCTTCTGCATGGCCTCGGCCAGTCGGAATCGGGTCTCCTCGAATCTCCTCTCGAGATCCGATCTGAAATTCGTTTTCAATCTTCAGATAGTCTCTAAATGCGCTCACTTGACAGCAGGCCTCTGCTCATTCTTCAGTCTCTCGCACTCGGCACGCAGAACATTCACGTCGCCTTGGAGCTGAAGATGCAAAGCCAATCATGGGAGATCCTTGGAAGGAGAAAAGGGCGCACTACATAGATGAAAATAATTCGGGGCTATTTTTCGGATTGTTTCTTGCAGATGTTCAGCAATATCAAAAGACTTTTAAAAATTTCATAAGAACAGAAGGATTCAGGAAAAGAAATGTGTGAACGTTTCCCGGATTTCTTCTTCCATTCGTGCACCGTGTGGGTAAAAAAACGAGATTCTTACCTTGATCCTTTCTCCCTCAGCAATCTTCAACTTGTTCTTGCTCTTATTGAGTGATTCCTTCAGCGCATCCATTTCTCCCATTTGTTTCTTCATTTCTTCCTCCAATTGCGTCATCTCGATGGTCTTTCTTTCCCCAGTACTGGAGATCCTCCTACAAACAAGAGTTCATTATGATAGTTCCAACATCTTCCCCCTTCTACCTCCATCTATACCCAGAAAAATGCTTAGAATACAGCTATGCCAACACTTGAATCTAGTATATGAATGCTATGTATGTAGTAAGCATTTTTTATTAGATATGCTTACCTATGCAAGCGTCTAAAAATGGCAATTTCAGCCCACCTTTGCATTTCCTCTACAACTTTCTTCTCCTGTGCCAGTTCCTCGTCTCTCGTCTGTAGTTGGAATTTGACCCTTCCCAGCTCCTTCGACAAGTCGCACACCTCTTCCAAAAGCTGAAAATGTTCATTTCAACTTTCACTTCTTCTCATTTGCCAAGTGGAACGACAATAAAGTGTGTCTAGACGAAGAAATATCTTTCTCTCCCCCTTCTTCTCTTTACTTACGTGGGCACTGTTTCCGTTGAGATCCTTTCCGGAGGCGGCACAAACATCTTCATGCTCCGACCACTGCTGAAAGATTCACAAACGAAATTAAGAAATTCTTAAGGGCGCTATTAATTTTAGCATTTACTATATTTTCGTTGCTGAAGATTCAATGAATAAAACGATGAACAGGGAAAGTTTTACGTTTTCAAGTGCCTCCAGGTACGCGAGTCCCTTAGCGGACCATCTTCTTTGGGCGGCCGTGAGATTTCCCGCCTTGCGCAGGTCGCGGATTTCTTGCTTCAGCTCGCGAATCTCGGAGTCTGACTGAAAAAACGAGCGTGGATTTTAGAGAGAAGCGCTAGTTATAGGAGTTTACTGCCACTTACAGGCTTGTATGGAGGATATTCGATCTCCGGGACATCATCGTCGAGGGAGCCTGAGGCCTGGCGCTCCTGTAACAAACAAACTCATAGCTCCTAACTAGCAATAGCATCTCTGAAATAGTTTATTTTAAACGTAATATGAATGATAGTGTGAGTGTACTCTCTATCTATGATAGTCCACCCACATGCTCCTCTTCCCTTCCATATTCGCTCTCAATTGCTTGGAACTCGAGTAGTTCCCTCTGTTCTTCACTTGTCGCCAGTTCCCTCTGGAGTCGCTCGACCTATCAAAGGAAACAAAACCATTCCTGTTGCGTTTCATTGTCAGCCGAAACAGATACGATTGTCATGGGGAAACGGGTTAGGGCCTCTCATAACAAGCTCTGATTGTCTTCAAGTTGTACCTCCTCCTCGAGTCGGTGCAGTGTCTCGCTCTGTCGGGCGAGTACCTGCTTGTAGTGGGAGGATGCATCGGCCTGAAATGAGGAGGTTACGGGACACTCTCATGCAGGGGAAAGGACACCCTGTCATCACTAGGGAATGCATTTCGGAAATTCAAGCCTCCCCAATCTCGTCAAAGCGGCTGTCTCTCACTTCGATAGACAACCGCTCGGTGGAGATTAGGGAGGTTAAAGTTTCCGATATACGTTCCTTCTTATCACACCAAACGGTTCATTCCAATACACACAGAAAAATAACTGCCGTTCCGGTTTAAGATCGGCTGTTATAAGTATCGCTGGTGGTAGTTTGACTTCGAATCTATCACAAGCCGTAGTTATCATTGCCGTTCATACAACGGAAATTAGTGAAACGACAGTTATTTTTCTGTGTATACAACGTTCATCTACGGCAACTGAGATTGAATGAAAATAGTCGCACTCGTTCGTTGCATGAGTCGATGACGATCTGTTGTTGTGCAATGGTTGCCCGTGCAAATGCCAGCTGTTCCCTGAGTGTGGCCTCGTCTCCTCCCATCGTGTGCAGCGCCTTCGCCAGCTCCTCGTTCTCCCGATACAACGCCTCGTACGTGCACGACAATTCCTTCTGCACGGTCTGGAACACGCACGACAAGCCAAATAAATGAAGATGAAAGTGAGATGAGGGCAAATGGGGGGAAGGGACAGTGTGGATGGTAACTGTTCAAGGACATTGCCTTTGCCTCAGCGGGTGGCACGCAGGCACTATGATACCAGGACAAAGAAGGCCACACGAAATAAGGAGCAAGGGCAGGGGTCACAACACACCTCTTCCAAGTCCTGAGTGATAGTGTCAAGTGAGATGGTGCTCTCCGTAGAGCAATCACTGCCCACTGTCGACTGTCTATCGTCCTCTCCTCTCTGCACCCTACGCAGTCTCTTCAACTTCAAAACGAGCACCTCGTAGCGTCGATCTTTCTCCTGTTAGTGAGATTATCCGGAACATAAAGGAGGAACAAAGAAGAAGAGCATGCACGAATGTAATGTTCTTAATTAATCTGTCCATATTCCTTACCAATCCCGCCTGTCGCAGGGCCGTGATGCACTTTGAGTATTCCAGAACCTGATTCCTGAACGAAAAGGGTTGATATGCAACAACAGGGGTTGAAACACAAACCTGTATCGGTCCAGTTCCTCCAGTTTCTCAGGGAACGTCCGCTCTCTTCGAAGAATGGAATTCTCCTTGACGACTCGATCGTGCGAGTCTTTCTGTAATGAATGTGCATTCAACTGTGAATTGTAACCATCTATAGTCTAGATGGAATCGTTTACATTCATTCCCATTTCACAGCAGTTCAGACTTGAAAGGGAATGGCAGCATATGGGCACTGTATAAATCATACAATTTTCTCACCAAGGTCAGAAAATCGTCCATTTGGTGGGCGATTTTGCTCTCTAATCGCTTCAGCTGCAAATTGACTTCGTTTGGTATCGATATATGATTATTCAACCAACTTCCTGCACAAGATTCCTGTTCCTTTCGGTAAGTTTTCTGTTCTGTTCGATCAACGGCCGCTGATTCCTTTCCAACTCCACGATCTTCTTATTCTGCAAGTAATTCACACTTCTAGACACATCTAAACCGTTTCTCATATCACTCAAAAAATTAGCAAAACGAGAAGGTCCCGGGGAGATTTGAACTCCCGTCGCAGGATTCAGAGTCCTGAGTGCTAACCGCTACACCACGGGACCACACGGGTGTGCCTATCTCTAGAGTGCCTTTCACTCGCGCTCTCTGTGTTTTGTGTAAAGAGAGACGGTGCGAGTGATTGGATGAAAGGGAACAGTTTTGCTTGCGTCCTCTATTATCATGGGCGACTATTAATCAGTTGAACGTTCGGTGTCTTTTCACCGAGTTCTGTTGATTTCGGCGGACGTTCATTTCGATTGACAGGATTAGGAGAGCGGGGGAAAGGGAAAGCGTGGCCGATTCAAAAGGACGAGTAAACTCGGGTGAAAGACAGGAGCGCCGAGGATAGTTGCGCCATTATGGTGAAGTGAACACTTGCACCGTGATGATTATGACAGACAATGGCGCTTCTGTTCATTTCATCAATATGGCGCATGGCGCCATATTGATGAAATGAACCTTGTCTTTCAACCCCTTAGCTCATGAAGGTGAATCCAATGAAAATCAATCATTCGCATCAACAGCCAAGCCCATTGAACACAACCTCGGGCGATGGCATTAGAGGGCGATGGCACTACGGGTGATTGCGCAATGAAAGGGATTGTACAGGCTGTCATTAAGATGCAAATGACCACTAGGCCAGGAAGCCGGAAAGCGAGGATAGACCAGATCATCGCAAGAAAAGATATGTAACGACAGTACGATAATGATTTGGTCGGTACAAAGGAGGAAGGAGACCAGCAAGATCACTTGGAAACAATGGAAAGTCATCATGAGTTAATGTGTTGATTTGATTGATAGATGTTGTAACTATGGTTGACTACTTTCTGGATTCTGTTTCAATTCTAGTATATATTTGAACATATGCAAACATAACCCACAAAGTAAACAAACTGTCAACCATAATTCTAACTGACCAGTTCAGCCTTGATCTGATTCATATCGCTGTTGAGTGTCTCGCTCTCTGCCAATCTTGCCTCCACTTCCTCCATCCTCGCGTGCCATCTCTGTCGCTCCCTGTCATGGTCATCCTTGTTCATCTGCAAAGGCCGCAATCACACAGAAAATATTGCTACCGATCTGTCTGTGGATAGTATCTAGAACCAAAGTAAAATCCAACGGTAGTATTCACCGACAAATCGGTAATATTTTTCTCTGTGATCATTCGGGTAACGTCAAACTGATTGTCACTCAACACCCAACGACTTCTCTGCTGCCGAAAAATCTCGTGCAAAGAGGATTTGCAGATGGGAAAAGTGTTATTTGGATGAGCGGCGTCAATGAAAAGGAAACGAAGAGGTGAATGAATAGTCTCAAAGTGAAACAGATCATCCAGTTTCTTCTTTGCCCCTCGTAGTAACCTCATTAACCCAGACGATCGTTCAACCCTCTGCCGTTCATTGCCGTTTGCTCTTTTCATCCCCCGTTCACTCTCTCAACCCACCAGACTCAGCATATTTATACTCAGCGACCGCTTCAACATCGTCATCCTCGAGACTACTAAACGGGAAACTTCCAAGGAGAAAGGAAAAGATCGAGCGTGAAATTGGGACTACCGCGAGAAATGGGAAAGAGAAATGAGAGTAGTAGTAAGGGAAGATGAATGGGTTGTATGACACTGTATGTATGATCGAGAAGTAGAGAGAGGAGGGTAGGAAAGAAGACATACATGCTAAAAGGCAAAAAGGATTGGACACCGGTCATTGGGGGTGGAGGAAGGACGGACTCTTTTTGTGTGAGAGCGATAGACATGAATGGTTGACTGTACACATAAGACTGGAGAGTGAGAGTTGTGGACATAAACCCCGATTCGGAGTGAAAGTGAGAAGAAGAGTGAGAAGTAACTCTCGATAATAACTCGTCTTGTACTAGGGAACACATTATCGAAATCATAACTCCCCCAACCTCTTCGGAGCGGTCGTCTCTCATTTCGATAGAACGACCGATTGGAAGAGACTGGGGAGATTAAAAATTACATGATGCGCTCCCTATCTTGTAATCAGACATTGAGTGTTTTCGTGCGTGCGGGAAGGACGGGGGGGGGGGCTGTTCGCCCTTTGCAAGCTCTGGCCCCCTCCCAGCTGTGCTCTGGCAGGATGAGGGAAGGGGAGGCAAGGAGGGAGAGGCGCCAGCTGACTGTCCGATTCCCGACCCATCAGCGTTGTTTTCATCTCTCGAGGCAGCAGCTGCCTCTTGAAGAAGCCTCCCGCGTGGGCTAAGGAAGCACACAAATAGAGACGAACAAATCAACAATCAACCAAAAGTGGCGGTCGTAATGGTGCGGTTTGATAACCCCGAGTCTCCTCCTCCTCCTAGTTCTGATCTTCTTGCTTTTCCTGTTCCCCGGGATTATAATTATCCTTTGTGCCGCTGCGGTGTCCCAATTGAGGGTGTTGATAATCTTGTCATCAGATCGAGGTCAAGTCATAGGGGGTTCCCTGGGGGGGGGGGGGGGGGGAAGAGGCGGCAGAGGGGGGTCGCGCATTACGCCGCGGGCGCACGGCGCCGCACAGCCTCCACAGGGCGGATATGC
>JACMIF010001822.1:0-14658 GCA_014805445.1 Diplogasteroides magnus | reverse complement strand
ATTTCAAATTATTATTTTTTATCCAAGTTGGACGCATTGGTTGTCATTAGTAGCTCTTGCTATCATAAACACATGATTCATGGAACCACGGGGTCAGTAAAAAGGGAACACTTTACACAAAGACATTTGCGCATAGCGCCATTTTGACCGTTGGGCATTTATGCTCAACGAAAAACATGACGATTCTCAATCGTCTCGACAACTCATGAAACTCAAAACTGACAGAATCAGGCCATTGTGCGCAAGTGTCCTCATTAGGTCAGGATATTACAGCATAAGTACATTTTTCTGTCGTCTGATTCCCTCTGAGCCGTTGTTTCTCCCAAGTTATGAACAGAAAATTATACGACAGAACAATGTACTTCTGCTTACCCTGGTCCTCATCCCTAAAAAGCCATTACCGTAACCCTCCTTGCAGGCCTTCCACTCGTTCTGCACCCTGAATCAGGATACGCCCCTCTGCTCGAACTACTTTGAGCCCACGTGGACTGTCAGGTATTTTAAAAAAATTTTTTGGCACAATGCCAAGTACCGTAACCCAGACTATCGTGGAAGGAGCCGACCCCATTTCAGGTACACGGTATGGGTGCGACACCGCTCGGTGATGTCCTCCAAGGGCTACATTGTGCAGTTCGTCGAGACGAAGCACACGGAACAAATGAATGGCAATTCGTGAGAGGTTGACCCAGTTTCTGACCCGCCGAACCAACCAATCCATATTTCGGTACTTGTGCTGCAGCCCGAACTCTAGTGTATTGTACCTTACTGTAGTATGATATCCTTCTACAGTAACCCTACTACTGTATCGCTACCGTATTCCTACATTAACTTACAATACGCCAGAGTCCGGGCATCAGTAGAAGTTCCGATATTTCCCACTCATACTCCCATTCCCAGATTGCTAGTGGATAATGAATTGACTCTCCATTCCTTGTCTTGTTTCTATAGAGAATAATCGCAAAGGAGGAATTTTGAGTTGGATCATGATCTCTACTAGCTAACTATTGCATGACTAAAACCAACGGTAGTGACTACGCAAAGGAATATCAAGTGATTTTATGTCATTCCGCATTTCTGATTTGGTTGTTCGTCTCCTCACAAAAGATCAAAATGAGGAATAACTAGAAAAGCTTTTCCTTTGCATTTTCATCTCATAGACAGACCTAACGAGTAGATTAGCAAGATTTGGCCATATAATATTACGATTTACGCAACTTATAAGCACAGTTCTGTTAAATATGCTATGATTGAGATATGAAAAGTGCGATTTCCCCTACATTGTGCACTGTTAATTATTTAGAATCGTGTCTTTTCGAAATCACACTCAACTCTCCTTTCCTCACTGTCTAGCATCCTTGCTGTCGAAGACTTTTTAAGAAACGTTGCACGATTTCGCCTGTTTTCCTAACAAGATAATGCATATGTTTATGATTGTGATAGCTCTATTGAAATATATTCCTCTTCCCCCACTCATTTCTTCCAAATCATGTACTTTATCAAAATCTCTCCACTTCGATAAAGTAGACGCACACACAATCTCGTTGGAAAATGGATCAGTTTGATATTGGCCCGACCCACTACTGTACTCCAGAAGAATTACGGTAGCTTCTCGAGTGTGGTGTTACGGATAAGCAATGAGATAGTGGGCGGGGCCTGGGCACAGGGATCGGAGCTTCACTACTTGGCAGGGACAGTCTAGCCGAGCGTGATCACGGACTTCAGCATTATCGATGGTCCTGAACATCAGGCCTTGGCATCGTGCCAAGTTTTAAGTCCTACAGTATACCTGCATGAGCGATTGCGGCTAGTGATAAACGTATTATTATTATTCCCGGGCATCAAATCCATTAAAGAAATATTTGTTTTGAATCGTGCTCGTGGGTTGTCTGTTGTATGTGAAAGCACCGTTTCTTGGTCTCTTGCATAAATCGCACTAGGTATTTTATCTGCGACGTTGTGTTATCAATGTTAGATGCAAGGAAGCAAATACAAAACAGGTGTTGGAAGTTGAACTCTTTATCGCACTAGCTCCGAATTAGCAGTGCTAACTATAGCTATGGTGGCATTCTCGCTTCTGTTTTTATTATGTCGAAAGTAACCAAATATCTCTGCTCTCATGGCTGAGTTTGTGGCCAGCATCAGCACTGCAGGTGCGTAGTTCTTGAGATCAGATAAGTACGCATATATGATGAAGGAACGGTAGACTCCGTCAAATGACGTGGCGTTGCTCACGATTGAAAAATAAAACGCCGCCTGAATGATCATTTTTCAGATGAATTATAATAAGGCCCTTATGCAAATTGTGAATTTGCCATTCGTCTAGCCTCCTCAGAGCTGTTGTATAGTAGAAACCGTGAATTGACCCAGATATTGACAGCCGTTCATTTCTAGCCGTCTAACTTCATACCTAGCTGTTGTCTCTGCGAAGGGTGGAGGTGGAGGTTCTCCGTGGAGGTTAGAGGAATGACAAATGCACTAAGTGCATTGATAAGGGAACCCTAAGTATAATACCTGGCAATTACAGTTTAAGTTTTACGGGGGCATCAAGATAAAGGATCAGTGAAACATAACCGGACTCGCGGCCTAATTGCCAACTAGTGAAGGCAGATGGAATCCCAAAGTTCATTCCGTCTCTCTGTGCCCTCCATTGTGCGGTCGTCTCTGTGCGCGAGGTACGACCGCACGATGGAGGGCAGAGAGAAGGAATGAACTTTTGGTATTTCATCGGCCTTCACTACTGCCAACCATGGGTAATACCTACCTGATGAAGTGCGAGAGGTACTCCGAATAGCAATGATGTAATTCCAAGTATGAAAAGATTTCGCTCTACGAAGGCAGACCTGCAATTTGGGAGACCGGAGACGTGAGAGCAAATGCAAACGTGCAAAAAGTAGGGTGTCGCAATTATCAGCGACTTTAGTGAAATTGTCATTCTTCTAATCTCCGCGGAGGTTGGACGAATGACAATTGCACTAAAATCACTGATAACTACATCATGACACACACCTTGTGTTAGCTTTCGTTCTAAGAGCTACTAATGTGGCCACGTAAGCGACGAAGCAAAGTGTGAAGCTTACGGAAAAGATCATCATGTAATTGAACGAATTACTGATCTGAAAATTTCATCCAATGAGAAGCCAGGTGCATACATAATAGAGATTGTAGTTTGTATGCGAACTTGTTTATGTTTCACCTGATCCTATATCTCTATATAGTAGGGAGTCGCATTCTTTTAGCGCATTTGTCATGTCTCTACTCTCAGAGATACGGTTGTGTCTGCATTTTACTGAAAATAGCACCACTAAGAGTAGAGACCTGACGAATGCACTAAAAGACTCGCATGCGACACCTATTATATAGCTTCCGTGAAACATAACCAATCTCGCATGCTAACGGCCAACCCGAATACATAACGTACGCCTGGCGTTGAGTTGTGGTTCATGACGTGGAGTGTTATGTTGCCAGAAATGGTGAAAGGAGCGTATGTCGCTGTTCCATCCAGCAAGTGCCAACTGGTGGCAAAAGAAACAGCCAGACAAATGAAGATTCCACACGGCGTCAGCACTCCCCAAATCTGGAAATTGGGTTTGGATTTGGAATTGGATTTGGGAGTGATCCCAAATCTTGGCCATCGATTGTGTGATCATGCAAAAGGAGACGAAATGGGTGCAAGACGCATGCACCTTGGACAATTGCGTCATTTATTGCGAAAACGTTGGCCCATTTGTCCTTTTTGGCATTATGGCGCAAATGTCTATTATTATTTCAAATTATTATTTTTTATCCAAGTTGGACGCATTGGTTGTCATTAGTAGCTCTTGCTATCATAAACACATGATTCATGGAACCACGGGGTCAGTAAAAAGGGAACACTTTACACAAAGACATTTGCGCATAGCGCCATTTTGACCGTTGGGCATTTATGCTCAACGAAAAACATGACGATTCTCAATCGTCTCGACAACTCATGAAACTCAAAACTGACAGAATCAGGCCATTGTGCGCAAGTGTCCTCATTAGGTCAGGATATTACAGCATAAGTACATTTTTCTGTCGTCTGATTCCCTCTGAGCCGTTGTTTCTCCCAAGTTATGAACAGAAAATTATACGACAGAACAATGTACTTCTGCTTACCCTGGTCCTCATCCCTAAAAAGCCATTACCGTAACCCTCCTTGCAGGCCTTCCACTCGTTCTGCACCCTGAATCAGGATACGCCCCTCTGCTCGAACTACTTTGAGCCCACGTGGACTGTCAGGTATTTTAAAAAAATTTTTTGGCACAATGCCAAGTACCGTAACCCAGACTATCGTGGAAGGAGCCGACCCCATTTCAGGTACACGGTATGGGTGCGACACCGCTCGGTGATGTCCTCCAAGGGCTACATTGTGCAGTTCGTCGAGACGAAGCACACGGAACAAATGAATGGCAATTCGTGAGAGGTTGACCCAGTTTCTGACCCGCCGAACCAACCAATCCATATTTCGGTACTTGTGCTGCAGCCCGAACTCTAGTGTATTGTACCTTACTGTAGTATGATATCCTTCTACAGTAACCCTACTACTGTATCGCTACCGTATTCCTACATTAACTTACAATACGCCAGAGTCCGGGCATCAGTAGAAGTTCCGATATTTCCCACTCATACTCCCATTCCCAGATTGCTAGTGGATAATGAATTGACTCTCCATTCCTTGTCTTGTTTCTATAGAGAATAATCGCAAAGGAGGAATTTTGAGTTGGATCATGATCTCTACTAGCTAACTATTGCATGACTAAAACCAACGGTAGTGACTACGCAAAGGAATATCAAGTGATTTTATGTCATTCCGCATTTCTGATTTGGTTGTTCGTCTCCTCACAAAAGATCAAAATGAGGAATAACTAGAAAAGCTTTTCCTTTGCATTTTCATCTCATAGACAGACCTAACGAGTAGATTAGCAAGATTTGGCCATATAATATTACGATTTACGCAACTTATAAGCACAGTTCTGTTAAATATGCTATGATTGAGATATGAAAAGTGCGATTTCCCCTACATTGTGCACTGTTAATTATTTAGAATCGTGTCTTTTCGAAATCACACTCAACTCTCCTTTCCTCACTGTCTAGCATCCTTGCTGTCGAAGACTTTTTAAGAAACGTTGCACGATTTCGCCTGTTTTCCTAACAAGATAATGCATATGTTTATGATTGTGATAGCTCTATTGAAATATATTCCTCTTCCCCCACTCATTTCTTCCAAATCATGTACTTTATCAAAATCTCTCCACTTCGATAAAGTAGACGCACACACAATCTCGTTGGAAAATGGATCAGTTTGATATTGGCCCGACCCACTACTGTACTCCAGAAGAATTACGGTAGCTTCTCGAGTGTGGTGTTACGGATAAGCAATGAGATAGTGGGCGGGGCCTGGGCACAGGGATCGGAGCTTCACTACTTGGCAGGGACAGTCTAGCCGAGCGTGATCACGGACTTCAGCATTATCGATGGTCCTGAACATCAGGCCTTGGCATCGTGCCAAGTTTTAAGTCCTACAGTATACCTGCATGAGCGATTGCGGCTAGTGATAAACGTATTATTATTATTCCCGGGCATCAAATCCATTAAAGAAATATTTGTTTTGAATCGTGCTCGTGGGTTGTCTGTTGTATGTGAAAGCACCGTTTCTTGGTCTCTTGCATAAATCGCACTAGGTATTTTATCTGCGACGTTGTGTTATCAATGTTAGATGCAAGGAAGCAAATACAAAACAGGTGTTGGAAGTTGAACTCTTTATCGCACTAGCTCCGAATTAGCAGTGCTAACTATAGCTATGGTGGCATTCTCGCTTCTGTTTTTATTATGTCGAAAGTAACCAAATATCTCTGCTCTCATGGCTGAGTTTGTGGCCAGCATCAGCACTGCAGGTGCGTAGTTCTTGAGATCAGATAAGTACGCATATATGATGAAGGAACGGTAGACTCCGTCAAATGACGTGGCGTTGCTCACGATTGAAAAATAAAACGCCGCCTGAATGATCATTTTTCAGATGAATTATAATAAGGCCCTTATGCAAATTGTGAATTTGCCATTCGTCTAGCCTCCTCAGAGCTGTTGTATAGTAGAAACCGTGAATTGACCCAGATATTGACAGCCGTTCATTTCTAGCCGTCTAACTTCATACCTAGCTGTTGTCTCTGCGAAGGGTGGAGGTGGAGGTTCTCCGTGGAGGTTAGAGGAATGACAAATGCACTAAGTGCATTGATAAGGGAACCCTAAGTATAATACCTGGCAATTACAGTTTAAGTTTTACGGGGGCATCAAGATAAAGGATCAGTGAAACATAACCGGACTCGCGGCCTAATTGCCAACTAGTGAAGGCAGATGGAATCCCAAAGTTCATTCCGTCTCTCTGTGCCCTCCATTGTGCGGTCGTCTCTGTGCGCGAGGTACGACCGCACGATGGAGGGCAGAGAGAAGGAATGAACTTTTGGTATTTCATCGGCCTTCACTACTGCCAACCATGGGTAATACCTACCTGATGAAGTGCGAGAGGTACTCCGAATAGCAATGATGTAATTCCAAGTATGAAAAGATTTCGCTCTACGAAGGCAGACCTGCAATTTGGGAGACCGGAGACGTGAGAGCAAATGCAAACGTGCAAAAAGTAGGGTGTCGCAATTATCAGCGACTTTAGTGAAATTGTCATTCTTCTAATCTCCGCGGAGGTTGGACGAATGACAATTGCACTAAAATCACTGATAACTACATCATGACACACACCTTGTGTTAGCTTTCGTTCTAAGAGCTACTAATGTGGCCACGTAAGCGACGAAGCAAAGTGTGAAGCTTACGGAAAAGATCATCATGTAATTGAACGAATTACTGATCTGAAAATTTCATCCAATGAGAAGCCAGGTGCATACATAATAGAGATTGTAGTTTGTATGCGAACTTGTTTATGTTTCACCTGATCCTATATCTCTATATAGTAGGGAGTCGCATTCTTTTAGCGCATTTGTCATGTCTCTACTCTCAGAGATACGGTTGTGTCTGCATTTTACTGAAAATAGCACCACTAAGAGTAGAGACCTGACGAATGCACTAAAAGACTCGCATGCGACACCTATTATATAGCTTCCGTGAAACATAACCAATCTCGCATGCTAACGGCCAACCCGAATACATAACGTACGCCTGGCGTTGAGTTGTGGTTCATGACGTGGAGTGTTATGTTGCCAGAAATGGTGAAAGGAGCGTATGTCGCTGTTCCATCCAGCAAGTGCCAACTGGTGGCAAAAGAAACAGCCAGACAAATGAAGATTCCACACGGCGTCAGCACTCCCCAAATCTGGAAATTGGGTTTGGATTTGGAATTGGATTTGGGAGTGATCCCAAATCTTGGCCATCGATTGTGTGATCATGCAAAAGGAGACGAAATGGGTGCAAGACGCATGCACCTTGGACAATTGCGTCATTTATTGCGAAAACGTTGGCCCATTTGTCCTTTTTGGCATTATGGCGCAAATGTCCATGGCGCTCTTGTCTACCACCCGAAAAAATGTACCTTTCGATGCTTCGTGGGCAGTATTATGGCCGTAGCACGATTGACAGCAACGAAAACACATGTGTACTCATTGACGGCCGTACAGTAGAATGTCATCCTTCGTAACGGAATAGAAAATGCGTAAAAAGTAAGTTCTACCAGCAAATAATAGTTGTGTATACGCTTGGCTTCACATTAGCGAATACATGTGTGATTTCTATAGTCATTGGTAGTCTCATATACAGTATTACGGCAACCGTACTTAGTATCCCCTAAATACGCTTGTTAGGGAATAGTGATTCTAAATAGGTAGTAAAGTGCATTTCCCATTCGTCTGATCTCCTCGGAGCCATTTTCTCTTGGTTCGATAGACGACCGCTAGGAGTGGATCAAAGAAAAGAAAAATTCAGTTTACTACCGATTTAGAAACCCTAAGGAGGATATTGTGGAGGAGGGTTGGGAGTTTATATGCAAAATCGCTTATGTTTCATTGACCGTATATGTCGAAGCTATAAATCTTCCGTGAAATATAACTGGTCTCTCATAGAAACTGCCAACCCTAAAGTGAAGAAAATGTTACCATGATTCCGCTGAACACGAAGAATGCATAAAACGCGTTTCTGTAGTTCTGGCAGTTGTGAGCACGACAAATTATCACGAATTCGGTTATATAGAGAATGGTTAGAATAGGAATATATACTAGAAATATCACAAGGTCCAGCATCTTGCAAGAAACGAAACTCTTGGTGGTAAATGTCTGAAGTTGACAGTAGAAACTGCGCCAAACACCTGGACTTGTAAATAAAGAGGGCGTGGAAACTTGTTTCGATGCAATTATACGCCAGAGTGTACTCAAAACAGGGCATTACGATTGGCACGTTGAATGCGAGTTAGGTTATGTTTCACGGAGGCTATACCTTTCCAGATATGATATGTGGTGAAGCACAACCGAGTTCACATACAACCTCCCAACTCTACAAGGCAAGTACAAGCAATTTGTAACAGATCTATAATAATCATGACAATAAAAAATATATATTTTTGGCATTTCTAATTCTGCGGAGCGGTTCCAGAATCAACAGCTCCGTGGAGATTAGTTTAAATGAGAAATGCATAAAATACTATTTTAGAAACCCTAGTGCCGATAAAGCTAGGTATTCCATGCAATTTGAACTTCTGCACAACCACAAGATAAACTTTTTTCTTAAAAATTGTGAAGTTCACAATGGTTCATGGAATTTGCAAGCTTCCACTCTCTGTGGCAAAATTTGTATTTTATTCGATTAAAAAATTCGTGGCACAAAAATCAATGATTTTCTATATGAATGGAAATACTGCGACATTATCGATTGTGCTCAAGAAGGGAACACGAGTGGGATTATGAACGAGGTCTGAAATAGTTAAATTATCTCATTTCGTTTTAAAAATCAATTTAAACCTCGAAAATGTCGCCAGCAGAACCACTCCAATCAAAGATTCGGCAATCAGAAGAGCGCCCTCGATGCAGAGAAGAATCTGCAAGATAGAATCATTTTGTTTTCGGGATCTATTGGTTTTGAAGATTTTTTTAGGTCTCGTTGATACAGCCTGCTAGACATATGTCATATGCTTCACGTGACTTTTAAATAATGTCATTTTGAAGTTATTAGCTCAAAACTGGTTCCACGATCGTCACACAACAATGAATGACAAAATATAATCGATTGGTATTGATTGATATTGATTAGTCATTGATTGACTCAACCCTTACTCAGAATGCTCACCAGTTCCAATAGCAGAACGTAGCTTTGGAATGCAGTCAGATACACGCATAGTGCGATTTCAGCAATGGCAAGGAGCACGGAGAAACCGACGAAGGCAGCATTTTCCGTTAGATTGCCACGGGATCCTGAAGGGAAAGGATTACGGTAGTCGATTATTGTGGAAATTTAGGATGTGACGGCCTATGAGAACATCGAGATACAGATATTTCAAATAGGTTTCAGGAGTGCTATAGAAGAAGTGTCCGATGAGTCCTTTGCTCGTCGCAGTTCCTATCGGACAATGAAGTAAAACAAAGACAATGAAGTAGTAGAGGAGAGAATGGGCAATCAAATATGGACCATATGACTATAGTTGATGTGAAGATAAGTACTGACCTCAAGCAGAAATAAATAACAAGTTTAACTATCAGTTCAACTATGTTTCACGCTTGCTAAAAGTACGGTTGTTAACAATAGCATGTCGCTGTCCTGCTTGTGTCGTTGCTTGAAATGAAAGGATCAAAAATACAGCAAAAATTCCAGTTGATCTTCTTAATCCTTTCGACACAGTGCTTATCCGACAAGTTTCACGTTTGTTAGAAGTATCAGCGGATAGAGAGACACAACAATCCGTCATTGGCAATTTTGACTCACCCCATACGAATCGTAGAAGCTCCAGTGGTCCAAAGCAGAGCACGAGAAGCATTTCAACAGTGAACACATGGCCGGCATACGGTAGAACTGTGCCTGAATAAGGGGGATGCATGAATTCCAGTAGGGAACCAGAACTCGTTCCATTATCTCAAAAGTCGCTGCTTATCATTATAAGCTATCAACATGAAATGCCGAAACGTTGAAATTTTTTTCGATAATTTAGTGAACAGCACATTCAGTAAACAGGCACGATAGCTACAGTAATCTCCGAAGTCGTCTCGCGGTCGATTTTGAAATAAATGTTTTACCCAAATTCACATCAGTTTCATATCAGAGATATTATGGCATTCTATCCATACAGGAAATGAATTTGTATTATGTTTAGAGGATTTGAAATAAGTTACATGACTATTATGGATGTCGTTACAATTCAATTCATGGCCGGAATAGATCTCAATAACAAATACCTTTATAAGCCTGAAGCACAATCAGAACGACGTAGAGGAACAGTGAATACGGTCGATGGATGTGGAGAAGAAGTTCCAGAAGGAGAGAGGATCTCTGAAATGGAGTTATTTCATAAACACGCGTCAGTTAGGTTTCACGGGAATCTTGTATGGCTCAGAAACTACGTAAATATATTTGATACAGTGAATGGAGATTTTCAATAAATCAACCATGTCTGATTGTGTTTCATCGAGGTTGTAATTATCGTGGGAAGTGTCATGAACGTTAAGTGAAGGATGAATGTGTAAACAAGTACTCACCACTGTGGAAGTCATGTCTGCCTTGCCTTCCTGCCACTATTCTTGATCTCCAATGACCATCTGTAATTAGCACATGTCTTCTCAGAGAACGGATCAGAACTACCGCCGAAAAACTGAGTCAATGAGTCATTTTCAGGCAAAATGGAGCAGGGCATCGTTATCAGGGGGCTCAACATAGTCAGAGGAAGTATATTCGTTACGTTTTGTGAAAAGTGCGCAGTATCTAATACATTTTGCTCCTCGCAGAAGATCTGTGTTGTGCATCAGCAACAGGATAAAGAGCACTTGCAAAGAAAATTCCACTAAGATTGCGTAATGTTCATTAGAAAAAAGATGATGCAAGGGGTATTTTATGCAAGTTTTAAAATTGCTTAGACTAGCCAAAACCTGCAGAAACTTAGAGATGAAAGTACAGGGGAAATGGCATTCATGCTTGAATAAGGTCATTGAGTAAAAGACGTGTAAAATACTGTTTTCTTGCCTGAAATTACGCAAGCTGAGGATAACTTAATCACGGTTGGAATAGAAAACATTAATCTAACAGGAATAAAATTAGTGAAAAGTATTTAACGAAACTGCTTCGATTTCACAGTCAGACGAGTCTTTGCAATGAGTCCCTCTCCCCTTCCTGCTCTTTCTTCACTTGCATCACGTATCCATGGAAACGGAATGACCACAAGGGTAGACAGCGCGCCATTAGTGACAGCCTCCCGTTCATAACACGCGGCAGTTAGGTTTCACGGCAATGCGCTCATGTTGATGATGAATGACAAAGATCCTGAATAGGTAAACTAATTTTAATGCATTTTAATCTCCATGGTCCGTGATAAAATTACTGGAACCAACAAAAGCGATCGTAAATGGAGCGAGTGAAACATAGAGTGCGTGCCCCATTCACTGCTCAGGGTGGAATACTGTGGGCAAAAATACAGAGCATGGCTTAAACTCTTATTCTGCTCAAATTAGGTTTACACTACATTTTTTGTACATTGCATTACGGTTGCCACTCCACATTAATTATCAATCCCCTAAAATGGAGTGAGACAAAGCGACTATGTGGGGGAAGAGGGGATGAACGGTTAGGGATGACTTCATTTCTGCGGGATTGGCAGATCCTCCATTAGTCAGGATGTCGAAAATGTCATTAATCTTTGTCGCCTCCTCACATACAAAGAGTCAGACACTAAGAGAAGAGACCATATGATCCATTTACTCTTCTTTGACCTTACCAGCTGGCAATGGGAATTTCGCATCTCCCCGTGCTGTTTCAATGGATCTTCTCCCAACATTTAAGAGATGAGATGAATAGGTCAGAAATAACGACGGTGCCAACCCATTTTCTGAATGAACAGGGGGAGAAAGATCAAACAATGAAAAATGGCCCATTTCTCGTATATTTTCATTTGGCTTCCAGCTTCCTTTGTCGCATAATTAATGTCGTTTCGAGGTCGCGATTGATTTGGCTCACAATTAGCAACAAATAGCCGTTTTTAGATCCTACACATCTGCCAACTGTCTTCCCTCTCCTAAAAAGAGGCATAATCAAGGGATTAGTGATGCTATCATCGCCATTCAATAATGAACGATTCGGACAAAAAAGTCTGGTATCAGATTTCTTTGGAAATAAATACATCCACTTTAGATGACGATCCCGGGAACATGTCCGTCGGCTCTGTTAAGGAAAAACACGGTACCAAAAGACGATCGTATTCTGAATTCTGCACATATTTACATATTGCAATAGGATTGACCGACTGCGTTATCTTGTGGACATGTGCCTGAAAATGAGTGCGAAAAAAGCGACTGAGCGGGTAATTGAGGGATTAGACAATGAACATTGATGGATGACTTCATTTATAAGAAGAGAACCATCCCAATTTCCTATTCGATTGTGGTGTCGCAACTGTCATTAATCTTTCTTTCCTCTTCGCATACAAGTATTCAGACAGCAAGGGAAGAGACCACGCGAACAGTAAACCCTTCTCTGGCCTAGCAGAATTCATGTTAATATTAAAGAGACATAGGAGCGTGTTTTGTCACTACCCTTCGGATTCTCATGTCATTTAGAATTTTTGAAGCCGCAAGGCCAAAATAAATAAAATCTCTAAAAAATCTAGTTGTCACGGTCTTATTTAAAGTTACACCCGGTATTCACGAATTTATCCTTTTAGATGCATTATCGGTCGGCCAGGCAAAGGAGTGATTACCGGATACGGATAATGGATTGTAGACGGCGTATTGCTAGTGAAATGAACACTAATCCAAAGGAGGGGTTCCAAATCGGCAAATTTTTCATATACTTCTTATTGATGTCATTGTATTATTGCTTCATTAGGAATAAAGTGCTCGCTAAATTATGGCACATTGCCAATTTCACCATTGTGGCGAATTTGTCCATGGCGGTACTGTGTTTATCATGTCTTGAGATTGAGTGTGAAACATTGGAGATATTTAGTTTGAGAGGACATGCATAAACACAACATAAGTGCGCTTTTTCTACTGGGAGCTCATTAAACTCAAACGAAGTGTGAAACGGTGGCAATCCTAAAGTCAAGAAATGAAGCAAAATAAATATTAAAATCGATAAACTAATTGGAATGAATCGGCGCTTTTGAATGTCACGGGTGAATTGACCTTTGTACGGAGTAATCAATCAGACGGAGCTGCGGATTCTGTACAGTGCAGTAGTCACCGACGTTTACCGACAATTGAAGAGTCCGTTCCTCATCGCGGAATAGTTTGTGCGGAAAGGGAAAGTCAAGTCGTTCCTCGAATTCAAATTAGTACTTGAAGTTATGCAAGGTATGAATACCTTTACGAGTTGCGGTAGAGATTGAATTTTCAGCAAACTGCAGCTTGATGAATGACGTGTCGGGCACCGAGCCTCATAATCAAGACTGAACCGCTGGCCGTTACTGGAAAAAAATATTTTCAGAGTACATCGAACGAAGCGTAATACGGGTTGTGCTTGTGTGAATGCTCCAGAGCAATTATTTCGAATGTCACTTCGAATGAGCAGTCTTGATTGAGCATCCACGGCGAAATGCCCAATTCAGACACATTTTCTATGCGAAAGGACATAAGCTTATGTTGTATTTGGTCATGAGGCTTTTTTCGAGTCCAACCCTTTGTGCATATTTCCTGTTCCTGAAAGTGTTGTTAAATTCTTATAGCATATGTCTGGAGAGTCTCAGAGGCGCTTCCTATTTGGAATATAAATCTCCTGTGCGAGATAGCGAGCGATTTGCATAGACGCAGAGAAAAATACTGCAATGACTTTCCAGGCGGGAATTGCCTCACATTCTCCCCGAACGGCTTCTTTAAAGCAGATGATTATAACCTACCAATTCACAAAACTTCATTAGGTCTTGTCCGAAAGGATTGATCTTGGCAATCTTTATATAGTCTATCGAGAAATTGTTCATTTCAGCATATTTGAAGATTCGTTCGGATGGAAAAACACGGTTATTCAGAACACATTCTTGCACATCGCGAGGAAGAGCGATTCTGCTGTCGACCTGCAAAAACCGTTGATATAGGTCAAATTCATGTTATCAACGCGTAATCTTGTGAGTTCAACATTCAACAGCGCCTTGGGCAATTTCCCCATAATGGTGAAATGAAATGGTAGCAAATATTTCGATTTCACCATTGCGGCACTAAGGTCCAGCGTTATGCTTTTGCCTTGTATCCTACAATGCTTCAAACTGACCTGCCAAAGGGATGATTGGTCGCGAATCGACAAGAAGTCACAACACTTTTGCAGAATCTCACCCGGACTATTCGGGGTTAACCCGGAGTTATGCAAAACGCCGATGTACATTCGATAGCTTATATATGGATGTATCAAATCCCTGAGTAACTCGAGCCCAATTTCACTTTGGACCCTCGGGCACCCGCGGCATATGCGATGCTTGTTGAAATAGCCGCTCTTGTTATCATTTTCGGCAGTACATTTTCAAGC
>JACMIF010001821.1:0-21240 GCA_014805445.1 Diplogasteroides magnus | reverse complement strand
GCACGGAATTTCCGCGGAAATCGATATATCTCTTTAACCGTTGGATGTATCGATTTACTGTCAACTGCAATTTTGTAGCTCTATTCAAGACGGTCATTTCTGTTGCTTTCAATATTTTTAACAAGTGAAAGTAAAGAAGATTGAGCGCTAAGACCATTGTCAACCATAAATGAGTTTTCTGACCAGTGCACAGTGCCTTTAATTGTCAAGTAGCAGTGAAATACGACATGTATTCAGGTGTGCTCGGCCGTCCAGAACCAAGACTTCACCGTCGTCGAGGACTACTGTACAGGTTTGGTGTGCTTTTTGTTACTCTCTCTCTCTTTCAGTTCTCAGCCCAATTTATCTGGAGTAAATAGGATGACTGATTGGGATGGATCTGTTCAGGCCTTCGTGCCCTTCTCTTCCTCAAGGGTATTCCTGCCCTCTCCTCGTGGGATGGACAGTCTCCTCCCATTGAGAAACACCAGAAGGGAAAGACTGTCACTGTCAAGAATGCCGTGAGTTGTCAGCGGAAACACAACAGAGCTATGTATATCGCCTAGTGAAACGTGGACTGTCTCCATATTTATCGCTTAGGTGCCCTCAAAATCATAATGGAACAAATATCCATATCACTGTTCGTTTTCATTGAAATGCTAGCTACAGATTTTATTTTGCGCTTTAAATAGGAAAATCATTAATAATCTCAAATCAATAATGGTATCTCAAATCATTAATTGCAGCACCTTCCCCACTTCGGCGGTTATCGCAAACAACGTGAGGACATGGAACAGGAGGTGCTCAAGAAAGCCAATCTACTGGAGGTTGGTCGTTCATGTTCTGATATGAGAAAATGAGAAGAATCACTGCTTCGCGATCACAACTAACAGACATGCTAGACAATTCAATAATGACAATCGAAAATAATTCGAAGGATGCGACCAAACTGATTCCATTCAGGTTGACCCCTCGGACTTCGCTCAGCGACCCGGAAACGCTCCGGAGAAGGTTCTCTCAGTTAATGTGAGCTATTTATTGTCTTCTTTTTTCAAGATATATTGTTCCATGCACATTTCTTGATGTTGTTTATACGAATCAATTTCAACAAAAGAGTGTAAAAGAGGGATAATCCATTTCGTGCTTGTTTAAATCCTAATGAAAACTCGTAAATTTATAGGAAGTTGTGGGTGGTGCACTCTCTCGCATCAACAACTACGTCAATCTGGACAACAAGAAACAGAAGGTCGCAATCGTCGATGATGTAAGTGGGAATTATGTTATTCTTCACTTCAAAATAGGACATGAACCTTTATCAACTTCATAGGATAAAGCAGGTGATCGCTCTTTAATAAGGATGATTGTGTTTTAGGACATGTGCATCAACTGCGGTAAATGCTACATGACTTGCAACGATTCCGGATATCAGGTATAGTATGCTTCGTTTGTGCTCGACAATTTTTCATTGATACGCTAAAGAACCAACATGAATATCAGATTTGAAAATATGTGAACTCTTCTCCAAACAATGAATTTGTTGACAGGCCATTGTCTTCGATCCGGTCACTCATCTTCCCAAGGTACAAGAGGACGATTGCACTGGATGCACACTCTGCTACAGGTAATGAGAGTGAAAGATAAGACCGCAATGGGCATTTGCGCCGTTATGGTGAAGTGGACTGACGCGCCGTGAGAATGCACAAAATGATGGCACATCTGTCAATTCCACAATTATGGCACTGACTTTCGCACGGGACGAAATTAACTTTTTTCCGTTTCATTATTCCCCCCCCAACAGTCTTCTTACCTACCCGTATCCATACCATTCATTGCATAGCGTGCCACAAAATTTCTGCGTCGTTTCGAAAGCTCATTTTCGACTAAAAAAATCACTTGAGCTGCAATCTTATTGTGGTTCGTTTAATAAATGAAACCATTGTGACACAAGTTTTCACTGTATAGATTCGCGAATTCTTCATTTTCAGTGTCTGTCCCATTCCCGAGTGCATCCAAATGGTTCCCCGCTCTGGTGATGCCTGGAAGGCGCCCATGAGAGGCATCAAACCCGAAGTGGATCCTGGAACTCCAGAGGTCAGTATTACATCAGTCTGCGATAGATACATTATTATAGTCATCGTTTGAGTAGTGATTACTTTAAGGTTGTGTCTGTTGAAAAATCCGCTCGTGCCCGTGTCGTTCTGGATCCGAACTAAGGAAAGATTACGGTAGCTATGTTTTCGATGTAGGAAACCGTGATATTCGAAAATTTAACTTTGAAAGATTGCTAACCCTCAGCGATTGAGTTTGCGATTATATTCATATCTATTCATACGCTATGTATTGTCAACTTTTATCGATAAACCTATAAAAACTTATTGATAATGTTGAGATTTTATAGTAGAAAATCGTTGTGAGTTTCCGGACTCAAATAGGTACTTGCATATTTTCTTTCTCAAGTGATGAAAGAAGTTGCTACCTTTGTGGAATCTGGAGCTGATCGAATGAAGGACGATGGGAGTTGTTTCATTTGCTCTCACTCAGCTTTTTATACAGGAAATGACAACAGGAAGGGAAGATGACCCAGTGCCCTTCATTCTTTGTCTCTGACAATCTCTACTCTTTCTGTGATCGCTTACCTTATCCCTGAATATTCAGTGGGAATACGATTGTGTCGCCTTCTGGAGTTCACATTTAGTCCATCTGACAAAACATCGACGTGACATAGAAAATCTATAGGATTAATAGATTTCAGACTTCATTTCATATCAGCGGCAAAACAATATTTTCAATATGAACATGTTTCTCATAAATATAAACAACATATTCTAAGGAACTCTGAAATCATAGTCAGATCCTCAACGAATTTTCTTGAAGTACTGGATATGCATATATGTTATATGATATAACTGCAGTTCGGCAGAAAGAAGGAGAATTTCAGTTAAAGGTAGAATGATGAACTTTGATGTACAAAGTACAAGAAAGACCACGAATTGAAGAAATCGAGAAGTCATCCAATCTAACGATAGTCAATACCAGTGACCAATGAATATGAATGTCAATCGAAGGCAATGGGAATGAATAAATACTTACTTATCGCTCCTGTTTTCATTGTATGGGAAATATGGAAATCAATGTCTGTGAAAACATTTTATGCCACCAACAAGTCAATTTGATTATGTATTCTGTTGGCAAAACAATATCGATACACGGAACAAGATGGGCAGTATGAATCTTGTCCATTGCGAGAGTAATTCTTCACTAAATCTTATCCAATCGAGCATCCACAAGTCGTCGCGTCACATCCAGGCTTCATCTATACAAAAAGTTGGGTTTTTCAATAGAAAATTAGCAGCCTACACTTTCAGATGAACCATTTATCATACTTTCATATTCTTACTATAATATATACTTGGAAACCAGATGATCGTACCTCTGGTGGCGTGGGATTTCCACTCGAAACGCACATAGCCCAGCACGTCATGTAATCGCATCCTGGATGTCTGAAAGAAGACTCTTCTTTTCTGATTTACATTATAATATAGCAAGATCTACTCTGCATCGGCTGAGGAGGGAAACTTTATCAGTTACCTATAATACTTCGGTAATTCTGTGCTCACTATTCAATATTTTCAAAATAACAAACCCTTCGAGAAAGCCCGCCACGTCGCATAGAAGATCACCGAAATAACACTGCTGACTGAAAGAATATACATTGATATGGTGCATCAACAACAATTCAATGAACCTCAATCCACAGACGACCAGTAGAACGAAGAGAAGAGGAATAGATGTGGAAGATGCCATATTTGATGTCTGAAATATTATGAAATTGACGAGTGTTCTAATATTATTTCTTTGCACAGATGGCAACTGATGCCACTATTTGGGTATTAATTCCTTTTTCAGGTGATGAAATAAGCCGCTAACCTTTGTGGAATGTGGAGCTGATCGAATGAAGGACGATGGGAGTTGTTTCATATGCTCTCACTCAGCTTTTTATACAGGGAGTGACATCAGGAAGGAGCGATGACCCATAAGTGCCCTTCACTCTTTGTCGACAATTGTCTCTAACAATTCTCTACTCTTTTTGTGATCGCTTATCTTATTCCTGAATGTTCAATGAGCACCTGTTTTTCCATCGGAAACGAAGTGCGCCATGATGATATCACGTGGCCAAAAATTAATCCTATTCAATTTTGCCCTTTGACATAACATGACTATTTCAGAGAACATGTTCTCTTATACTTTCGCATTTTCAGATGTTTAGCTCATTTCTCATTCGACATCAAATTCGAAAAGTATTCGGATCACAGAACGAAATCATTTATCAAATGCTGAGATGGGATATGATAAGTGCGTCGCCTTGTCGAGTTCACATTTAGTCCATCTGACAAAACATCGATGTGATATTGAAATTCTATAGGATTAACATTTTCTGACTTCATTTCACATCAGCGGCAAAAACAACATTTTCAATATGAACATTTTTCTCTCATAAATATTATCAACATATTCTAATTGTAAGGAAACCCGAAATCGCAGTCAGATCCCTCAACGAAGTTCTTGAAGTACAGGACATGCATAGAACTGTAGTTCCGTAGGAAGAATAATTGTCTTGACTGTTGGAAGTAAAGGACTACAAAGATATGTACAGATAGTTTTATTTTCTGTCACAGAGAGAGTGAAATAGTTACGAGTATTGAGAAAAACTTAAATGATGTGCCAATAATTAGAAAAGATTAAGCAAGAACAATAACATAAAGACATGTGTGTTCCGCCGAAAAGCCAAGATACCAATACAGTCCATGGAGGCACGAAATACGTGATATACGGAGAGCTACATAGTAGGGTGTCGCATTCGAGTCTTTTAGTGCATTCGTCGTGTCTCTACTCTCAGCGGAGCGGTTGCCTCCAAAATTCAGGGACAACAGCTCTTCAGAGAGTAGAGACATGACGAATACAAGGACTCGCATGCGACTCCCTACTGTTTTCTCCATCAGAGAATTGTTGCACCTCTGTAATTCTAACCGGTAAAATCGACTTCGAGCGGTCATTTCTCGATCATTAATATACAGTGAGAAAATATCAGAAATTACAATTCTCATTGGCAACTCCATTAACCACAGACAACCAGATAATTGTTGGCGTTGTTGAATGAATGTTGATAGGAAGGTAATGTACAGTTGACAAGTTATGAAGAATCTGACACTCGTATAAGACGAGAATAGTCGAAACCGAGAAAACAGCCGAAAGTCCAAAGACCAAAGACGAATCCCATCCCTCCCCCTCCCCCATTTTCAGAATACTGACACAAACAAAACAATATTGATGAATACAATAAAACATTTATCGAAGGCTCCTCCTCGAGTCTTTTCCACTTGTCCCAATTCAGTTTGCGACTTCTGCAATTATCCACTCATTCTTCTATTCTTCCTTCCTTCAGAGCAGTCCAATCTTGATAACTCACCAATGAACTCGCTCTCCGTGCATGTGTGCTCGCTGTCATCTGCAAAAGACAAATCATCCAGGGGAATCGAAACTGCGACCCTTTTTAGTACCAGCTCTACTCCCTAACCGCAACATAATGGGTCTACCCACTCACATTCCGAGTCCTTGTTCTCGATTTCGACGAGAGCTTCCGACGGCGCCAGAGAGTAGTCGGTGACATCAGCCGGAGTCGATATCGGCACGTAGTTCTCCAGCTCGTGGAGGCACTCGATGGAATCGCGGTAAAGTGTCTTCAGGCCTTCGAAGATGGGATGATACGTGGGCACTAAAGATAGATCTAAGGCACTAGAGATCAAAGATCAAAGTTCAAACTACAAACGAACTCTCCACTCCAGTCTCGTCGAATTCGTGGTCACTGTAGACGCTGATGTCGTCTCTTGGGACCACCACGGTATCTTGGACGGTAGACTTGCGCTTCTTGGGAACGGGGATCATCTCGGGCACTAAAGATCAAAGTACATTCCAAAGAGATCAAACTACAGCGTACTCTCTACTAGCGTCTCTTTCAATGCGTTGTCCTCGTAGACGGAGAGATCGGCCTCCGAGATGAAGGCCTCATCGCCGGACAGGTCGTCGAAAGCCGTCCTCAGCCTGAAACCGCAACGCGTCAGTCCATGCGTCGCGGTCAACGCGTCCTCACTCGATGTTGCTGTTCTCGATGAATGACGCGTTCCTGGCGGTCATCGAAATCAGATCATCGTAGTTGATTTCTGCAAAAACCACTTTCGTTCCCAAGCCGCATCGCGTCAGTGAAGCGTCGCGGTCCTCGTCTGACCTTCGTTCAGCCTTTCCTGAAGCTGCAGCACGTCTTGGTACTTGCTCAAGTTTTCCGAAAGGGCCGTTTCAACGTCGATCTCGGCTGGAAGAGTCATTCCATTGAAATCAAGGCTACAGTATCCAACTGCTAAGGATCGTAAGTTAGTTTTCACATCCCTCGTACATAACGGTCGGCTACCGTAACCACTAGTCATTCCTGTAGCTACCGTACTATCCCTCTCAGAACCCGCACCTTCGGCGATGGCTACGGGTTCTGCGGTGCTGAGAGCGCTCTCCATTGAAATTCTTGTCGATACGTGCGCGTTGGGACGCCCTTCTGCAATGTGACAACCGTTGACTACCGTAATCTTCACCACACCGCCATCTACAGATACTACGTGATACAGTAATCCAGCTAAGGTCCGTAGTGCAGCCAGGGATACCGTTCCCCTCCGTTGGTTGGTCCCTCCACGATCCGATTACTGTACCCCTTGGCGTACCTTCGAGACGGCGAGACGGTGTTGACCGCGTGCGAGTAGACAATAGAAAGGGAATGAGAGGGTCACAGGGACCTTTTATACTGTCTGTCTCGGAGGGAATGCAAAATACAAGTGATATTTTGGAAGGAGTCACGTAGGAGATGTAAATGATGGTACAGAGTACAGAGACGAGTGATCTATTGATGTTTACAGTATTAACCAAATGACGATAGATGCAAGAGTGAGTGAATTTGTCTTATTTAACAAAATAATTGGTGGAAAGGATGGCTCATAAATTAACAATTACAAAATTTCAATAGTAATATTTTCTGTTTCTACCTTTCAATAATATTTAGTTATTGCCAGCTTCTGGCTACAGCTTCTCCTTTGCAGTGAACAATTCTAAATCAGGTCTGAAAAAAGGAAATTCATCCAAAATGTTTGTTGTGCAGCCACTGCGGCTTGTGTTGCTGCAATCGCGGGCCTTTGAGCGATTCCTGAGTTATCAAGTCTTGTCCTTGCCTAGCAAATAAATACCAATTGCAGGTAAAGTCGTTTTCCCTTTCTTTTCACAAGGATACGTGAGTGGTCAATTAGTAGAGTGTCGCATTCAGATATTCTCATCTCTTGCATCTTTCGTCTATTGTTACGAGAGAGGACCGATCGGTAGAGGTTCAGGGCGTTGAGTGGCAATCATCCATTAGTCGCTTCCGTTTTCTCCTGAGCTGTCGTGTAGAATAAATGAGAGACAATCGCTCTGGAGAGCGCGACAAACACAGACAAGGTGTAGAACTTGGACAGTCGGACTTCCATTCCCTTCCAATTGGTATTCCAAGAGTACGATAGACAACTACTCTGAAGAGATTTGGGTGGATAGAATGTTCATTGACGTAACCCTAAGAGCCCAATTTTCCTACCAAAGGTGCTCCTAATTGATGTCGTTGGCACGTTGAGTCATACACATGAAATTTGTCTTCTTCAACACAAGAGAGAAGGAGATCAAAGGAAATCAAAGGAAGCCGCCTGTTGAGATTGCCAAGGGAGACTACGGTATGCAACCAATTTGTACATTCACTTTACTCAAACTAAGCGGTCGTTTCCGATTATACGACAAATTTACCGATTTAGAACCCTTGTAAATCACCTTATTGCAATACGTAACATTTATTTTTCGTTTGTTATTTGTCTGTATTGGATAATCTGTCAAGAGAAATTTATTCTTTCATATCCCGACATCTTTCATTTTCACTAGGCGATTTTTCCAATTGATTTTTTTTCATACGCTTTTATACATTGAATGTTCATACGGGATCTTTTTATTTTGTAGAATCCATCAGGATAATATTGTTCTTTCATCTTCCTTTATCTTCACCAGTCGATTTTTTTCATTTGATATATCAACAAAACGGTGATTTGATCCCTGGATTTCAATCCTGAAACCTTAGGATTCAAGTGGGGATTTGATTGGATCACTGAATGGATCTTGTTGCAACAGCCTCTATTCACATTCAGTATTGTGTCTTGAATGGGGGCCGAACTCCTTTCTTCTCATTCGGAGCTCAATCGAGGTAATTGTCACCTTGGATAACAATTGAAAGCCATTGTGAACAAATCTGTACCGGGATTAGGACGCAACGTGGTCAATGTGTAAATTATACCTTATTCCATTTCATTGGGGCTTCTCCCATATAATTGATTTTTTTATTAAATTCGATTTTCCATCATTCCCTCATGTCCCCTCATTGTAACTTGTCACGGATAACCCGCAGTCTCCATCTCATCTTAGTCGGTAAGTCCCTCAATATAAAACTAGGCGAGTCCACTGGTCATGTCACGAGATGTCGACCTCTCTTTGACTCTTTGAGTACCATAACCAACTCTGAGTGAGAAAGAGTCCTCACCTCCCCGTTGAGACATTCTCTCATTATCGGTTTACCACGGCGGTTCCTTTCACGTTTAGAAATCGCCCTGAATGGGGCTTGCCAGAGGAGATGCAATGTGTGGAAACACCTACTTATGAATACATTATGATTGGCCTCCGATCAGAGAAATTATTTAGTTATCTGACCCTTTCATCAGTACGGTGTTCACCTCAAATCTTGAAGTCAGCAAGCCGGGATATCCATTACGGGATTACCGGAGTGATGCCCAGTTATCCGAGGCAGTGCGCCACTGACTGATTATTATCTGATATCTACTGCTTATAAAACCATCTCTCGCTGCGTCATAAAAAAGCCATTGTTCATTCTTACTCTACTGTTTTCTATCTGTTGAGGCAACGACTACCGAAGGCCGGGCTGAGCTTATTTCTATATCCGCTATGATAGAGTCAGTTCACCTCTGGCTGATCCCCTATCCCTTTCTTCTCTTCTTCTCCCTCATCCTTATCCTCAAATCTCCCGCAGTTTCCCGTAATGAGCAGTCTGTCCTCTTCCTCTGACAATGTGATGATAACACTCTCTCAGATTGTCATCATGGCCACTCTTATCCCTTCATCTCAATTGAATGAACAGAGTCAAGAGGAGAAGAGAGATTGAAACATTTCTCGCACTTTCACTTTCGACTTGTACAAACATTGATGTTTCTATCATGTAGGGAATGAGAAATAATAGTTGTAGAAGTTTATACCTTTTATGACATACAAGATAAATTAGTATGAAAACATTAAGCTTTTGTATGGGATGTGCTCCTAGTAATGTAAAGACAACACAAATAATATTTTTAATTCCTTCGTGGAAACAACAACAACGAAACAAATCATTTATCCATGATCTCATACCATTCGCTTATCCCATCTTCAATGTTTGTTGTTGTGTATTTGAAGGTTTGCAGTCCAGTCACAATTCGATATTCGACACCCTCATAGGTACAATCATTTGTTCCATGAGACTTCACTGAAGTCTTCCATCCCCTTTGGTCATCTCCTAATCTCATCACCTTCAATAACTCTGAGATGTGAGACAGTTGGATGGTTCCCAGTCATCTCTAACTCCATCATTCTAGTCACTAGGTTGTCTGGTTCTTCATAGAAGCATCCTAACAATAAGTCCATTCTCCTTGGCCCTTCCTTAATCCCATCACATCCCATAACTCCAAGGTGTGAGACACAGCCGCAGGGATGAAGTTCGCGTGTGGGAATTCGACCGAACGGATTATCCCTCTCTGATCCATTCGAGTGCAACGGTCACCACACTCACAATGATATAAGCTACGGAGACAGTTATGGATTGAGGCTACAAGTAGAATCAGAATGATCAGCTCTCAATCCTAATATTTTCTCTCACTGGATACCGAGCTAATTGCCACGTGAACTCGGGCGGTTGTCTAATTCGTTCGAAGTTCTGCTCCACCCCTATAAACGATGCTCATTGTCAGCACCATAAGTCTTCCATGACAGAAAAAGAGTTGTTGCGTGTTACCATCTTCCCCTCCTGCTCTCATCACCAGGAGTCCTCTCTATCATTTCCCTTCTAAGGCCATAATGATGCAATGAATCTGTTTGGAAGTCATCCAATACCTTTTGGGGACAAAAGAGATGGTTTCATCTTGTGAGATGGATGGACAGTCGGCTTCACTGAAGGAAAAGATGCGCCATTCTAATTGCGCAACTCGTGCAAACCCGGGAAAGAACAGACAGAAGGAAGGGGAGAATGACAGACAAAGACACTAGTGGAAGGTGACATGAGAGTGGGAAATGTTTGGTTGGGAGAAAGACAAGAGCGCCATGCATTTTTGCGACATGATGATAAGCATCTACCGTTATCGTCAGTATCATTTAATAAATATGGAGTGAATGTCCATGGCGTTCTTGTAGCCTTTTTTCACGATATGTTCCCTCAACATTTCCCTTTGCTACAATACAAACTTCCATCCCATCTACACCTTCCGAATCGATGGTTGGCTGTTGCGGTCTTTATTGCCATTGCCTCTCCATTGAATGGGAGAAGGTGGAGGGAAGTGAGAGAAGGAGAATTAAAGGAGAGGGAGGGAGAGGCACATTCACTACAGTATACTACGGGGTAGAGAAATTATCTCATGTGAGAAACCGATGTGGACCGTTTTGCAAAAGCTGATACACCTAGCGTGAGAGTATGTATCTATTTCGCGGGTTATACTTATGATCACAATGTTTTTTATAAAACTTCAATCAATTTAGCGTTTCACTACTCTTTAATAGACTATTAGAAACAGGATTCTTCTGAGAAATTGAGTCTCTCCAGTTGTCAATAACCATCAACCATAACGTTCTAACGGAGATTGACATGTATTGCGAGACACATTGACTACCGTATCCTTTTCGCTTCAGTTAGTGTTACTTTGCCTCTCTCTTCTGAGCGGATACACTTCATTGCTCAATGTCAATAGAGACAACAGCAACGTTCACTACCGTATCCCGCGCTCCTATCGACAGTTTATTGGAAACCAATTGAATCGCCAGTCATTTCTTTAGAACAATTTGCTGATATGCATTGAAATGGTGACAATTCAGCAGATAAAAAAAGAATCCATTAAAATATCAAGAACATGAAAATATGACAACTATGCCGGAGTGTCACTAAATTTTGACTTAATTTTAACCTAGGAGTGACTAAAGAGCAAGAAGATTCGTTCCCCCTGACAGGTATTGAGAGTAGATATATGACAAGGGGATCAGTGGGTGATGGTCCCACTTCACTTGGATTAGTGCGTCCTCATTTGCTTAGAATGGAATGGTTATTACTGTCTGGAGTGGGAGAGGGACACGATTCTGTCAAGTGCTGCAATAGTAATAACGGTTATGGTCAGAGATGGAAATCAGGTCGAAAAGGTTCAGATGTGTGCTTTGGAGATCTAATGGACACACGGGCAATCACTTGTTGGTGTAGTTCCCTATTCCAGTACATTATGGCACGAACATCTGTGCCACTATGACTATATAGACACTTGAGCAGAGTTCTGTTCATGTGACTGTCTATTTCACAAAGAAGGCGCAATTGTGTTTGACACAGTTGCCTTTCATCCTTAAAATCAGTACTGGCATGAAACATAAATTGTTTGATGGCAACCGCTAGAGAGGGATATCTTCACATTAAGGGCGAATAATGAAGCTGCAGCTCGTAAATCTGGGCGGAATTTATTCATTCTAGCAGGTGCATTCAAATTCTTTGTCATAGATTGTCTATATTTGATGGGGTCAATCGAGGTCTGAGATTGAAAAGAGTGATGAATACAGAGCTACTGGCCTCTTATGGTCCCTTTATCACCATCAACTCTTCACTGTCGTATTCGAGAGACTACAGGCCAAGGGAGAGGGAGAGCGGTTAGAGTGCCATTCTGACACCTTAGTATTGACACATCACTTGGGTGGGAGACTGAGGGATGATTTATGTCCTCGCCTATCATTAACCCCTCCCAAAGGGATGTTGGTATCAGATAAGATAAAGATATACAGGAATACAGCCGCCTGAAGGTCGCTTGACTGAGGAATGCGGAGCCTCATTCCGTTACTGTACACAAATAGAGAAATTCGAGCAATACGTCACTCAGAAATCAAAAGTGATTCCGAACAATAGCATTGACTGGGCTTTTACAAGTAATAGGATCAGACTGACTACCTGATACACAAAGCGAGTGTAAGACGGCAATTAGCCACCCAGGGGCGTTAATTGTTCCCGCTTCAGGACGCAAACTGTCTGAGGGTCAGACAGTGATGAGAGAGTGTGAGTTAGTAAGAGAGCACAGAGAAAGTACTAAACAGGTGGCAATGGGGCGATAGATGAAGCTAAGGAAGAGATAATCTTGCGTCATCATCAACACAACACAGCAACAAGTGTTAATCGTCGGTTATTGCCAATTACCAATAACCGGGCCACTGGTTGCGCAAGGAGGGAGAGTAAATGGTGATCTAAATGAAAAGCAACACCCTGTGTTTTACATCTACCGAGGAATCCGAATACTCGTGAACGAATATCTAGGGGAATCTGAAAGAGTAGATTCCAAAACCGTTAACAAGATGGTGAAACCAGAAAGTGATGCCTGAGGACAAAAGAGAAAAAGAAGCTGCCTGGAAGAGCCCACCTTTCCCCTCCACCCTTTCCACACTGAATGCTGGTCCATCACCCCCTTGCCGAGTGTTTGGCACCCCGCCGACGTCGATTCCCACCACGACAATGCAACCGCGCCCCAGGAGACCTCCCCGTGCAGTCACAATCACTACTGACAGCCACCAAGCTCTTTATTGCTAATTCTTTGCCATGTTACCTCTGCTGTATAGTCAACCGCTCACAGAAGAAGTATAAGGGCTACAAGTAGCGTTATGTTTTCTCGACGATCCTCTTTCCGAAGCAGATGTCTCTTGTCGAATAAAGAGACAACAGATCACGAGAGATCGATGGTATGGGAGTCGCATTGTACTCTCCAACCATATTCCTCTCCTCCGTGCGGTTATCTCTACATAAATGTGACTTCAGCTATTGGGGGAGTTCATGAGATGAGACAGTCTGAATAGGCCACTCCCCCTTGTGTGTCCATGGCCCAATGTTCCCCCTGGCCAATGGTAGGAGGCTGTGGGCGGAGCTTCGGAGACTCAGTGGGAGTGCGCACAGTCGGGTGCCTACTTCTTGCTGTGCGTGTTGAGAGGGAGAACCGATGTCATTCAACGATGCCGCCAACGCCAGTCACTGCGTGAGTTCCGTCGTTTAGCGCACACAGTCAGGCATTTCTAAGCCGAAGCGTAGTCGATAATTCATAAAAGGCTTTTCATTGTTATTTTTGGCTCTCTTCATATATAGTGAATAGATTTGTTGGTCAGCTCTTCATACGGACAATCTGATCGGTATTCCTGTACATTTTTACCCAAAAAGAACCTTTCCTTCTAAGCGGACAAGAGACCACTAAACGTCCGAAGAGAGAATGTGTAATGAAGGATATCATTCAGGATCCTCAGCAGCACCTCCTCCATCCTGGATTGGCACCCGGGCCTTCCGGACACACTCCATTGTATCCTCCAGCAATGATGTACCAGCATAGTGGTGAGAGACTCAATCTTCATTCTTCGGTCCTCAACTGTCTACTTTCATATTTTACATCATTATTCTGTTCGCACACGCCAAATGGAACGAGCTCCACTCCATAACAATAGAGACCAGGGGTTCCAAATCGGAAAATTTGTCGTTATTCTTCTCCTCCGCGCTGTTGTCTATCGGGGGGGGGGATGAGATAACAGCGCGGCAAGGGAAAATGACGGCAAATTTACCGATTTAGAACCGCTGATAGAGGCCACTTCTCACAACAGTCAATTTATCTCTGTTTCAATGTAAATGACCGTCTTTTATCAGGCATGGCAGCGCTCGCTCAAGCTCCCATTGCTCCGGACTACTATCCGCACCCTTACGCCATGGCACCACCAGGACTGTACGGCGCGGAGTTCCCTGATGGTGAGTTACACTCCTGAACAGAACTTGGGGTATACGGTAGCCTCGTTATTTCCCCTTGAACGGTTCTCTTTGATGGGTTCAATATATTCGGTAGAAGAATGAAGTTCAGGTTCCCTGATGCAATCCAGACTTGGCTACTTTTCCCATTGCAATCCATGGATGACGTCAGCCGTAGGGAAGATGCCCAGGGGAAAGGAGAAGATGGACGAGGTTTGAGCTTCATCTCATCCTCCCCTTCCGATCAGTGCTACATGGACATTTGCTCCATAATCGCATAAATTTCGACATGAGAGCGCGAAAAATGCAAAAAATCACCCGATGAACAGAAGCAAAAAGTGCGACTTACAGAGTTTCGAACCTCGTATCTGTATGTGGGTAGAGAACGGGAAGGCGTGCGGCGGACACTTCAACAGCTACAATGAGATATCCAGTCATCTTTCACAGGTGGGACTATTTTGGTCCGTTCTTTCTCTTGATCTCTTGTATATCATAAGTTTCACCGTACTTATGCACCATGGATATTTGCGCCATAATGTGAAGTGGCCTCATCTTTATTGTCGTTTTCCCGAGTCATGTGTCCATTTCACCAACATGGTGAAATTCCCGTGGCGCGCTCTTGTCTTTCACTCCTTCATTATTTTTATTGTCAAATCAAGTCACTTTGAAGTTCTCAAGTATTAAAAATATGAAAGTCTTCGCCGGGATATTTGATTGAAAAAACAAGTCGTAGTTAGCCATTTCTTCTTCCTGCGCGGTTCTCTCTTTGGCATCCATTCACAGAACCTTTTTCCTTTGGTACTCTGATTAGCGATTACCTTGAAATGAATCATCTTATGCAATCCATCCTCTTACATGAGTGATTTTCTTGACTTTGTGGGTCACTATATGTATAAGAAGGCGAATCAATAATTCATATTACACTAACCTTCTTGCCATACTCTTTATACCCCCTATGATATCTTTCTAGATCCACCTGGGATCTATCGAGCACTCGCAGCATGTGTGCCAGTGGATGGGCTGCGAAAGAGAGATGAAGCCGTTTAAGGTATTTCAGTTTCTTTCATTTAGTCCCTTCGCTCTCTCGATCTATCGTCTTCATTACAATTAGCATGTAATGAAGACGATGGATCTGTGCATCCGTCTATGCAACTTATGGAAGGGATTGAAATGGTTAAACATTGATTTATTTTAGGCCAAATACAAACTTGTCAACCACCTACGAGTCCACACCAAAGAACAGCCCTTCATGTGCACGGTATTACTATTTTTTTCATTTTGATATCTTGAATGGTCCTTCCTGATGCCGAATGCATATGAAGATCATCAATGTTGTTTTCCAGACCTGCAACCGCAAGTTCTCCCGTTCCGAGAACCTCAAGATCCACCAACGCATTCACACCGGTACGATTTATTTCATATTGCCCTTGTTTCACACTCGTGAGCTGTCTTCCTTATGTTGAGCCCAGTTGCATTAGCTGAAATGCATGATATCAGCCTCACACTCCTTATTTCTGATTTTGCTTAGCTTGCTCTTCTCCAAACAACGGAATTGAACTTTCCCCATGGCAATTTACTCTCCCACTCAGCATCCGGCCATCATATCTTGTCACCTCTTATTTGCGCATTCCCATTGTTCTCATTGTCTTGACACCTTTGGACGATAATGTCAATATGGGCAGTTATCAGAGGCTGCGCTAACAATGCTTCATCCCCCTCTATCTCAAGCAAAAAAGGGCTGAGAACATAACAGCGCCATAGATATATATATCTATGGCGCTGTTATGTTCTCAGCAGAAAACATATATATATATATATATATATATATATGTTTTCTTCCATCAATGCACTGTCTTCATCACGAAAAAATCGCTATAGACATGGTGCATCGGTATTAGCGCGAAAGTATCCCTATTCACTTGGAGTCACCCGATTGCATCATTGTGCCTTTGAAAGGTGATTCCTGTTCGGAACCCTTAATTTGGCACCTTCTCCTGAATACTGTACTCCCCTTTAACTCCCTTTCTCACACAGATTTGTCTAGCGGCGAGGCCCTTTCTTCTCCTTCCTTTGAGTAAAAACCTGTTCTTATTCACAGCCTTTCCCATACAGTCGCATTAGGAGAACTGTCTCTTACCTGTTGGAATACAGTGACTCAATTGAATTGAATGCTATCGTAGGAGGGGAGTAAAGGGACAAGGACTCCGGTCTCTCCCCGGCTATTGTTATGCAAACTCTCCGTGGCCGTTATTCGCAACTGGAGCCTTTATTGGGGATCATAGGGGCTGAATTTATGGGGGAAATGACTGCGAGAGAGAGAATAGATACATACTTAAGAGCAGTCACAAATGGGTCACAGTGACATGTGATAGTGGCCTCAAGGGATAGTATCAGACAATGTTATACAATACTTATGCATAAGTTCCATTTATAGGCGACGATGTTCGCAAGAGTTGCTCTTTCTTGCGGCTTGAGCTAATGTATAGCAAAAGTACATTATAGATTTAATAGATTCAAGTGAGCCTTCGTCCTCTGTACAATATAAGAGATCCGATTTCCAATTTCGATTGGTTTGAATCCTCCTGTTATCTCTTTGTCTTGTGGCATTGTCCCAGTCCACTCATGCACTCTCTTTCCTTACAACAGAAATGCAATAAGAGAGGGGGCAGAAATCTCTTCACACTTGATGATGAAGAGTAGCTCTGGACATTTGGCTAATCCTCTCAAATGAGAGTCAATCCATCTGCCACCTCAAATGTTCTCTCAAGGAATGTACGGTAATCCATGAGATATTCTTCTTAGGACCACTGATACAGTAATCCCTTGCAGTACCCTTTCAAACTGCGTTTTTGCAAAGGAGTCTCTTTAGCGACGATACGGTAATGGGGACCATCTTATCTGGTCCCGATCTGGCTTGAGCAAATTGGATCGGCATATTTGATGTGGTATTGCGAAGCTGCCACTTCAATAGAGAAGATGACTAACGGGGAGATGAGAGAGTGGGGGAATTGAAGAGAGAAAAGGAAAAAGAGGATGGACAAAGACATACCTTCCTGTGTTTGGGTACATGGCACATGCACATATTGTTGCGTAATTGAAGAGGGTGGCTATTGGGGAGAAGAAGAAGCGCGCCTCTTGATCAGTATGTTCGAACGGGGGTGCATCTACTGTGTATCTATAGTTGAAGGACATACCGTAACCACGTTGGGCACAAACTCTGATTGCGTTCCCGAATGTGGAGAGTGGACCTTTTGACTTTTGGCTAACCTTTCGGTGTGCATGAAAAGCATCTCCTGCCCAGATCTGCAGATTGTGAATAACCGTCGAAATGGTTGAGACATGGCCTCTGGCTATACATTGTTCATCATTCTCTGATCTGTTGTCTGTTGTCAGCAGACTATTTGGCTTTCCGATCCTCAGTAAAAATCGTTTTTGCTATCTTCAATTTCAAAACTGTAGAATAGGCATGTTTCCTAGCTGTCTGTCAACTATTCCTCCTACTCGAATCATTGCCAATCACTCTCCGTTGATATCCTCCTGCCGGACAGATGCGCTAATCCTCCAGGATAAGCATCGAATGTCCTTATCTCTCGATTGGCCACAACTCTAATTGCTTCTCTTGTCCTTCTTCTCTCTAAGAGAACACGAGACAATTGCAGGTGCTGGCCACTTCCTTTGTCCATTGTTACTTCTGCTATTGGGGACAAGGAGCAAAGTCTTGGTTGGAGTAAGAATCGGGACCTATTCACATTGACCAGGGGACATTTTGTCAGGACCTGTGATTGGAGATGTTAAAAGAATGAAGAGTGTGATGCCGTATTCGAGAAAATGTGTCCTAGAATAAAGGGAGCATGACAGCGATAATGAGAACAATACGTGTTACTTACGTAAGACTCATGCCTTCACCTCATAATCCATTCTTCTGCCCTCTTCATTCCCATTGAATGCGAACTGTCAAATGTCTCCATCTGCCTTCCCTCCTCTTCTTCTCCTCCTTCATCTTCTCTTCTGTCACCACTCAAAAACGTCACCCATGCCGCAATCTGGCCTCATTTGAATAAATGACCAGAGGGAAAGACGTTTCAAATGTGATTTATCGTCAATCCACACTCATATCGGTCGGATTGCTAAAGCTTGAATGAGCAGATCCGTTATCAACGATCAAGAGTCTTTTTTTTACAAAATATTCTGGGATGCCCTGATTTGCTTGACGAAACAACGGCACTGTTAGACCATTGTTAGCTCATCTTTGATTGGATCTAACAACGAGCTAACACTGATTGCATACAGAGCAACAGCCCATATGCAAGTGCCACAGGGCTGACTCGATTTTAGCACCTGGCCGGCTCGATCAAACAAATATTGAAGAAGCATCTGGTCTATCTTTGCCTCTTTCATGCCTTTGTCCCCAAGTGTCAAGTGCCCCTGCGATTAGTGCATCATTAGAAAGTTCATCGAAAACATATTGACGACCCCCAAGGGAGAACGAAATTTGGTAATTAGCAGATTTCACGCTGTTTTTTTTCATCGGCGAAAAATTACAATGCTAACGCACTCATCAATAGAAGCTTTCAATTAGTAATAAATTATTTGAAAGAAGTTCATTTTGGTTGTCAGATAAAAATGCCTTAAATTGCAGGTGAGAAGCCGTTCAAGTGTGACAAATGCGAGAAGTGGTTCGCGAACAGTTCGGACAGGAAGAAACATCAACACGTTCACACGACGGAGAAGCCTTATACATGCAAGGTAGGGGTTCCCTGTCAATATCCTTCTCTGATCTGCTAAGTGAAAAATAAAATAAAATTCTTGCGTGTCAGTTCCACTTTTAAAACCACATATTCGGGACGGAGGTAACTCAATCATAGATGGAAAAGATTATTTAGTCTGAACTTCTAACGAAGCATTTCAGATAGCCGGCTGTAACAAGACCTACACGCATCCGTCATCGTTGAGGAAACATCAGAAGGTAGATAGACTTCCTGCAAATTCTCAGGAACAGCACACTTGTACTAAAAAAAATCGACAATTTTTCACTCAACATATCGATTAAATCGCATCGGGAGCAAAAAAATTCGGCTTTGTTGTGTCCATCAATAAACTCTTGAATTTGAGGCTCACGGCAAGCTTGTGGGGAAGGAGGAAGGCTACATGAATGATAGCGCCGACTCGGGACATGGATCTTCACCTGGTGAGTTTTCTTCAATACGAAATGTAAACCAAGAAACTTAATGCAAAATGCAAAGAACAGGTGGCTCAAATGTCTTGTGCCAAAGTAACATAGCGGTTTATTTCAGACTATCTTCCTCCTCACAGCAGTCCACACAATGCCCAAGTGCGACCTGTCAAGGACGAGAATGATGTGAGCATTTCTCAATTTCCCCGCTGATTCGGTCATATCATATAGTAAATTCGAATTATTTCATTGTCTATACTCGAAGTGGATAGTACCCCGTACAAGGATCGCAACTCATCCAAATCGAACCCTAATCCATTCAGGCTCCTCGTCCAATCTCCGATCCCTACGGCATCTTCCACTCCCGACTACCACCACATTCATTCGGGTGCGAGACGAACCTCCATTCATCCATGATGCCAATCAATAACCCACCACCCATACCGTATACCTGGACATAGCTCAGACCTATCAGTGCTTCTCCAATACCAGCCTCATTCTAGCTTTGTGTATATGAACAATAATTGTTTAGCTTTTATTCTAAATTTAGCCTCGAGTCATATCCCCGTTGCAATTGTGTTTCATAGATACGGTATTTGAAAATTAACCCCGCCTTTTTGTTCAATTATTGCATTAGATCGTCTAGAGACACCCCATGACACGTTTGCCTTACTTACAATTAGTGTATTAGAGTAACCAATCCGACCGTTTTCCCGCATTTCACTCTACTGATCGTACAGATTGAATAACATGAGAGAGAAGTGTGAAAGGTTTTGGACTAGTTAAAATCGCCTTATTATCGCAGCCGCGGGTTGAAATTATGGCCAGAAGCTCACACAACACAACCGATATCACCATTGTGAATTCGTCTTCATTTCGCTGTCCATATATTGTCCATGGAATAAAGATGTACGATATCTACAAGTATTATATAATGATATTACTAGGAGCAGATTATGATGTCAGCCACTTAAGTAGTAAACCAGTGGCCAAACTGGACTAATTGTAAGTTGTTAAATCTGCTGAAACTCAAATATGTCACTCTAGTAGTACCTTTTAGGAGACATCTTCTGTAAGAGTGGACCAGCCCTTTGCACTAGAAGTCAACTTTTGGTCTCCGAATTGGCTGAAAATTTGGTTTTAGGGTAACTCGACCCCGTAGATCACAAATCTGAGGTCCACTTGACATGAAGATTTTTCGTTGCCTCAGGGCATGAAAAAAATCTGAAAAATTGTCAAAAATTGGACAAAAATCCGATCAGTGCAATCGATGCGGCATTCGAATTCTGGTCCCTAGGACACATAATTACATAAAAATGAGACCTGCATCTTCATTTTGGTCATCATTTTCAGCCCATTGAAATATTCAAACGGCCGTCGTGTAACATTTTTGCATTATATGCAACGAGATTCCACCATTTTTGGAATCTACGCACTCGATTACCCCATATACGTGAAAATCAGACAAATCGGAGGTGACAGTTTTGCTCCACAGTAACGAGATTTTGCACATTTCGTGGACAGTCGTTTTTTCGCGCGCGCTCCTCTCCCTACCATCCCTCTCCCTATCCTCCCTCTCCCTACCTGTCAACGCAAGCGTCTCATATTCTGGTGATGCAATGACTAAATCTTATACTACGGACTGACACCAAGAGCAGCATTATTTTGGGCTTGGATCGTTTGTTATGAATCTGCAATACAAGCATGTCGTGAGATGGCGATGCAAACATCACTCATTTAGGATTTTTTAATCTTTTTTTTCTGAAAACCAGGCTTCACTGAGGCACATGAATGACGGTAATGTAACAGCGCTCCAATAGTGTACTGCATAGGGTTTATACCAGCTTCACTGGTATAGGTAGAAAAAATGGGCAATTTTTTGAATGAGTGATGTTTGCATCGCCATCTCACGACATGCTTGTTTTACAGATTC
>JACMIF010001820.1:0-21240 GCA_014805445.1 Diplogasteroides magnus | reverse complement strand
ATATAGCATAATATTTAAGTTGAAAACACAGGCGAAAATGAACAGCCAACTCAACATTGTCATCTTTGATCGAAAATTCGTCTTTGGGACTTTCCCTTGCCTATTCAAAGAGGAGTGCGCAGACAAAAACATGTCATGGTTACAGTATCAAGTCCACTTAACATCCTCAGTTAGTGATAGAAATAGACGTCACGAATGAACGAAATGGCAGCCAGTTAATTTTATCACGCTGTCACGTTTTTCAACGAATGGTGCGGCTCTAACATGAAAAACCCCCATATTTGTGTATTTTTCGAAATATTGATTTAGTCCAGATATATTATGCAGTGAGCCTAGTAGTAGAAGCTCTAAGGAATAAATCCCACACAGGGAGCATGCACCTGCTTTATCAATGAATTTGTTTGAAATTGTTAAATGTGTTGACATATGGTGACGAACTGTTGATTTGTGAGGCAATAACTTCCCTGTATTCCAAATTTGTTCACTATCAGAGTACTCTTGTGAAAGAGGATTGTGGCCTTTTAACCTCCATGACTGGCATTATTTTCCCATCATTTGCATTCCTGTTGCAGCACAAAATGTATAAACCTTCAGAAATGGCGTCAAAATGATGTTGGGTCTTGGATCCCTACCAAAGAACGAGAAGGAATCAATTCATGGCGTTAAGCATGGTTCAAGAACGACTAATACCCTCCATGTTGGTGGCTACAGCAAATTATCCGGAAAGCTCTTAAAGGCAGGAGAGCGTGCAAAAGTTGACGTGAAAAAACGGCAATGACTTTCGGAGCACCCTGATACCTCCAAGAGCCTCGAGAGCCTTTGTCAACTCCTCGTGAGTCTTGAGAATGACGTCATGATTCTAAATGAAACCGTTGACTAGAGTCATATTCCTCATCCCACTTGCATCAGAATTGCATATTTCCATTGTCGTTCTCTCAATGATTGTAAACAATCAAGATGTGCCTGGTTTTGATTGATCCCAGTTCGTGTTATGAGACGATGTTGGCTGAACGAATGAACTTCTTCACAGTTCGTGTGTATCGTGTACCTTGGGACAATAACATTTGGCAAACAAGAAGACAATGATATAATTTTCGTTTTGAACTCATCTGATGCCTAAAATAGCTCATTAAGCTCTGAGGTGGTGTTAGAACCAAAATACTTTCTGATCCAAAGCGAAGCAATACGAATTCTCTTCTGCATAGGTGTTCCACAGTTGATCTTCTAAGAACTCGTAATCCTGTGTTATCAGCAGTAAGAATCGCTTTGAATTGAAAAACAACCTTATATACGATTTTGGCGTAGGCGATAGGGAAACCACGATCCCTTTCTATTTTTCCTATCATTCGCTGCTGAAAAACATCGTTAACTTAATTTAAGAACTCTTTCAATTCACAACCAACTTTGATCGCAGAACAGCTCATATTCAATTTTCTCTCCAATGAATTTCTCGGGCGGTTGAATGCAACTCGCTAAAACTATAGGAATTTCAAGGTTTATGAGCACGAGATAACCTTGATGTATGGCTGATCTCCTCTGAAAATTCTTGCACAATCAATGGTTGTCACATCCTGAGGAACACTAAAAGGAATAATGTTGTGGATAGCATCTATCAGATAATTACTATTTGATGAGGAAGATGGGAACAAATCCAAATTTCATAGCGAGAAATTGAACTGTGATGAAAATCACAATAATAATAATGAGATTATCCAAATATGTCACATATTTGCCTCTGAAAGAATGACATCATGATTGAACACATCTACAAACTTACCTTGATGAACCATTTGTGATCATTATGAGCGTCTCCAGATAGCCTATCAAAGCGGAATAGGAAGTGTGTCCACAAGTTGAGTGTAGATTCAGCAGTGACTTTAGAGTAGTCTTCAAGTGATCGCGGAGAAGCTCACTCGATATGGGAAAAGGAGCTCTACCATTCGCTAAATGGCAGAATGACGTATGTGTTTGTTGTCCATTTCTCTCTTTTGCAGGCGATTTGATCACACACGGTGAGGAATGATCTGCTTCTAGCACCAAATCGAGAATGACAACAAGTTTTTGAGAAGACGAACCGAAGCGGAAATGCAACATACCATTGACATACCATTCAAATTGACGAAGCTATTTCACATGCAATTCAAAAAACGAAGATTTAGTGAAAATTAGAAAGACATATGAGGCCGGTCACATAAAATAGTGTGGGAAAGTCTGCTCGCACTTATTTTGTTTGTCTATAACTTTGCTCGAAGATATCGAACCTCCATGAATTTTTTTGGTAATACTTGACCATATGGCTGATTTTTCCTGAATCGGAATGCCCTATAACTTGAGTGGCCGCTTCCCCAAGTACCGGAGAGGCTCGCATGTGTATTCAAAGTATTGTCACTTTGCCGTGGGGGGATCGAAGTGATACCAAATTTTTTACTGTAAAATCTAGTTAATTTTGTCGCGTTTTCTACCAACCACATTCTTAACACTCATATGATACTTCAGATTACCTTATCCTCATTAGCAGAATTCCGTGTCTCTTCGTATCTATTGCCATATCTGCTCTGTTAATGAGCTTCTGCTCTCTGTTCTACCTTCTCATCTCCATTTATCAGCATATCCGCCTCCAAACAGTCATATTTTACTGTTACCTGTTTTAATACACAATTTAACCTATGAAACCACACTGGACTTCTTTAATTCGAATTGTCAGAAAATATTGTATTATAAATGACTTTGCAAGGATTTCATGAATACTCTTCTGTCCCCCTGCTGATTATCTTCATTGAGGTCTTCGATGTCCACTCCTTCCCCTTACATCTGGATTCCTGATCAAGGAGAGGATGTCCTCTCATGGTACATATTCCTCATCATCTGCTGTCCCATCTTCACTCTTTTCCTCTTCTTCATGGGATATCAATGTGTTCATCTGGCTATTTCCATTGTCAAGTGTCACAACTCGAAGAAGAAAATGCGGACGAGAATACGCTCCGTTACAGTCGGAAATGAACAGACGACACAGATCTCGACGGAAATCGCGGGAACTCCTGTTTAATCCATACTGATAAAGAACACTTGCTTCTCCATCAAGTATCAAATTTGAGTCACTAGACACTAGATCTAGGGAGAGGTACACGGTAGTCATGGCAGTGGACGAATCATAAATGGGAGGTGAAGAATGCAACTAGTTATCATTAGTAGTGCGGCTAGAAGTGAATATGAAGGCCTTCTCTTTCAATACAGTGATTGCTGCTCTCCTTTTCACTATTCCAACGTAAGTGATATCGAATGTCATACACGATAGGACATTGGGTACCTGTCATCGCTATTCTGGAAGGGACCTTGGTGCAGGAAGATAAGCTGCTATGGACATCTAACAATATGCTATACAGGAAGTGACTCTCTTCAGAAGTGCTTACAATACTAATCTGAAAAATGTGGAGACTGAGACCACATCGAATGAGAGAATCCTCATTGTTCTGATCACATTCGCATCGATCCTCGGTTAGTCTTCCACTCCATTCATCCACCCAGTCACTTCAGGAGCCTTCTCCATAGCAGGATGTCTATACATATGTTGTGTGTGCCATTGTAACGCTACTCACCGCAATATTAAATCTCAAACGGATATAGATTCCTCCCGTCTTCCACTCTTTCTCTCCAATTCGATTCACGAAGATAAGGAAATGAAGGACTTCCATCCAATACGAGCTGTTCTTGTTGAAAGATCAGACAATTCCTCCGATTGTTTTGAATGCCGATGTGAAGAGAAAGAACAGGACTCATCACTTCAAGTCTCATATTGTTGATTGTACACATTATTGTGTGGATATTTGTTGCATTGTATAATAGTTCCAACCTTTACTGGATAAAGTTATCCTGTTGCAAGCATTGATCAGCAGTCACATGACTGAGGAACTAAGTGGTCACATGATGGAAAGGGGGCAGCAGAACAATATGTTTCCATGGAAAAGGACAGATCATCGAGAGAAAAGAGGTGGCTGGAAGGGGGAAGAGTTACTTACAATTGTGAGTGGTAGTGTTATTGAGAGTGGAGATGTCTCTTCACTCTAAACACTGTCCTTATCGCCCTGATTGAGATTCATGGGTAAGTGATGGGGATACTGTAGCGATAGATTGAGACCATGCAAAGACTCTTATGGTTACTATTGACAATCGATTAGGACATAGTCCTCGTTCTCAATGTTTGTGGATTAGCGAATTCCATCTCCAGATACTGTTATCGAACAAATTGGGAGAACCATGGTGTTTATGCAGGGGAGTGTGCATGAATCTTCGTTGTTACTCGATCTACCACGAAATTCCTGAAGGCGATCCCATTCACACGTGGTATGACATAATGACACTCATTATGCTCGCACTCCCCCTCATCTTTGGTTAGTCTTCTTCATTCCGTTGTTCATCTAAATTCCTTCCTTTTCAGTTTTCTTCATTATCTGTCTCTGTGCTCTCCTCTATTTCATGTATGAACACGAAGAGAACTTCATCCCAACAGGAATCTATGTCCCCAATCCCTTCAACCCTCGGGGCATGATGAGACCAGTGAATGATAATGAGATGATAGACTTCTCCTCTCATCAATCAGTCTGAACTGTCCCTTATGATACGCTGTCCTTTGAATAAAAATAACTTGTTAATAAACTTCATCTGTGCTCGGATACGAAAGGAACAATCGGGGATCATATAATGAAAAATCGTCTCAAAACTCTTCCGTTTCCATGGATGTGGGTATTGATGGAAGAGACATACTGAGTCTCGTGTGAGATGATAACTGCATTCATTTTATGGATGTTCTACACTGAGATCTTCGCTTTTGAGTGAGTCTGTTTATGTTCTACTGGATACATACATCGTCTCTGTAATCATTACAAGACAAATTGTTTCTCAATCACATGCATCTGAATTTGAAATAAGCGTCCTTCTTATAGCCTTGATGGTCATCCATTTTTGGAAAATGTACGATATATTGGCCGTATCAGTCGCCTTCTTCAGAATATCCACTCCTGGACGGTCCCATCGACACAAGCCTTCCCCAACCGAGAATATGTCCATGATGGTCCTTATTTTCTTCCTCATAGTCATCTTTGTACTCGCTTGTCTCCTCATCTTCCATTGTGTCATATGGGCGATGTCTGATGCAGCGAGGGAACTGAGAAGTGAGTGAAACTCAATCCCCCTGAGTCAGGGGTCCTGACTATTCAATTGATTTCAGGGAGAATCCATCGTAATCGTCTTCGTGGTGGAATCAAAGGATTGGTTGTGCCCACTCTCGCCCTAAATAGTCCTCTGCATGCATCAACCTCTAACAATGAGGACAGAGCCTAGAAAATTCGATTTGGTTGAAAAAGTCGTTGCGAAATGGTTGATGAGAGATAACGATGTTCCTCTCACCAGAGATCATCTAGTGCAATGGGAATTGGAATGAATTGTGAAATGAACAACGTGTTCCCAGTTCATGTCAAAGGATTCGATGCATGAATAAACAGTAGATAGATTGCTGCGCTTTTCTGATTCTCATATCAAGCACACATGCGTAGAACACAGAAAGGCGCTATTTTCACACTGCTCTTGTTTGAAAAAGAGCGCCTTTCTGTGCTCAAAGAGCGAAAGTGCGCGGAATTGTTGTGTCGCGTTCATTGCGAAAGGAGATAAGCGACGTATAAAAGGTGCCCACGAAATCATATCGCAATTCATCGTTCTCTCACTATTCACAAGGCTTTCCAGGCATATTCTACAATGAGTACGTTTTAATTATGCTAGAAATCTATTTTGTTTTATAGGCGCTGCCGATATCCTTAAGCCATACATCGAAAAGTACGAGAGATTGTGTGGAGAGAAGAACGTGGATGAACTCGTCAATATGTATTCAAATGATTCAGTTCTTGTTCAAAAGGGAAAATCTGTCGCCTACGGTCGTCAAGGTTCACAATCATTTTCACCCATAAAAATAATCAGATCATATTTCAGCAATTAAAGAGGTGTACAAGAAGATTGTGAATGGCCCACAAGCAATTGACAAGGTTCCATCTATTCTGTATTCGCTAGTGAGTTGAATCTCTTCAGAGTTCAACTCCATCAATTGTGGGTGCAGGTGACTTCATCATCTACTCGGGAGACTTCAAGTGTACACTCATTGATGACAAGGGACATTCCATTCCTCATACCGGTATGACTGTAACTCTCGAATATCAATGATGTTCTCATTATCTACAGGAGACTTCACTCACATCTATCGAAAGATGGACGGAGAATGGTTCATCATCCACGAAGATTTTCTCTTCAACTGAACATCCGTTCACATCATTCACATTCATATGTATTTTTCATTTTATGTGAGACCAACATAAAGAAATTGATGAAAATTCGCATATTTGCTCGTTAAATGTGCATTTCCTGTTCAAACCCTATCTGCCAGTTCAACCAGGGCGATGCGTTGCGTGCCGCGTGGCGGCCTGTCCTTCCTCGGAGCGAACACGCAATTCTGAACACGTCTCGTGCCCAATGATCTCCAGATGATGAGAATGTGCATATGCATTTTTGGTTGTTTGATTGTTTCAAACTCCGCTCACAGGTAGGCTCAACCTTCACCGGAAACGTGTTTACTCACTTTCTACTCACTTACAGTTCTCGTGAATCTGAATTCGAGGCGGATATCAGTAGAAGAGGATTGGTCTTCGATAGGCAAGGAACTGCACGGTGACTCATCTTGTTACTTCTTTATCAAAGGATTCAACAGACTGTACGAAGATGTCGATGATCGTCAGTTGATCCTCGACGTTCCTTCTTCAATTCTCACAGATTGTCCTAATGTACGCAACACTCTCGAAGAACTATGTGAATGGCCTGTAGTGGAGATCAACAACAGGAAGTTGGATATCTTTCTTACCTCATGACTATGAAATCATTTAGTCAAGTTGAATGTTTCGACAGCCAAATCGCCTCTCATATAGTGGCCGACCTTCGGCGACTGTTTATTGAACACTCCCTGAGTAGTCTCTTGGTCAAACAATTCCTCATTGAGGTATTCAACCAAGAGATTCTACATCTAATGAAAGCATAGATTGAAGATGAGTACATATCACATGCGAAGCCATTGAAATGCATCAAGACCAAAGATGTTCATATCCTTCTCCATGTCAGAATCACGAGTTTGACACCTGATTCACAAGGAATGTTGTATTCTGTGAGTGTGTTTGCATAACCCCACTCTGACTTTCTCTTGAGATTGCACATCGTGGAGCGTTCTTTGATGATTTCAGCACATTTGTCATTGCAAGAGTCTCTGATGTCATCCTACAAGATGATGGAACCATCGTTCCTGTGTGGAATAACTGCAAATTCATGGTTGGATTAAATAAATGTATCCTCTTAGACTAGGTAAAGACAATGGACTTTCAGGGATCTGTCACAGAAGGCGTACATTTATGCAAAAGGGAGTGGACTCCGTGTAATGTGGACAATATCTCAGAATGCAACAAATCATCGTTATCCGTGAAAAACGATTTCGTGCATGTGAAGAGTATTGGAACAAAATGGTTGATCGCTTCCCGAATTACAGTAGGTTCCAGTATAGCTCTAGCCTTATGTAAAGCTTCACAGAGCATGACAATCAATCATCCCGACAAATCTTCGAAACATTTCATTGGAAGTGGAAGAATAGCCCTTGTAGAATGTCCATCAACTACCATTTTACACATTGGAAGAAAGAAACTGCGATGTCTTGGTGCCAAAATTGCTGTAGAACAATTCACAGTGCGTCCACTCAAAGAAATATCGTTGTTCTACTGAATTGCAGAATGGACCTTCCACTGAGGAGGAGAAATTGTGGGAATCCATACAGGAAGTGAAGAATAAGGCAGAAGATGGTGGTATTCTCATGTTCATTGCTGCCTATGTAGTGGCCATAACTGCATTTGGAATATTCATAGCACCATTGACAGGAGTATTATTTGTTATAAGAATGGCATGGAGAAGAACTAGATGAGATCTCACAACATGTTCAATGTCTTACAATTGAAACATAATGCAAAGATTCATAGATAACGGCGATAACTTCTATAAATAATAGCAATGGCAAGGACGCAGCTATTTAATTACAGGCTACAGTATCCGTAACAAGTCATAAAATAAATGCTGATTGTGAAAGTGTTGTTGTGGATGTACACGTAAAAATGATACCGGTTCGATAAGAATTGATTGTACAACAGACTCTTCTACCTAGTATTCAGGTATCCATTCCTCATTTGGTTCCCTGAATACTTTAATCCTATCACAGTGTCCTGAACATGCGAACATCTTGAGATAAGGATCAGGATGGACATCGAGGGCACGAATTCCATCTGAACAACAATATCATATGAAGAGAAGTCAGAAAGGACTGACAGTCATATTCCTCTTCATCCCGATGTTCCTTCTTCCATATTCTTATCTGTTCTGCACTGTACTCTTCACCCTCAATCAACCTCCATTCCCCCTTCCTTCCTCTCCTCACCTCAACATCGACTGTCCTCACGAGATCTCCTGATATCTTCTCCCAACACAGAACATTTCCTTGGTTCGTACCCGCAAGGATCAACTCCTCAAGCTCTTTTATCATTAATAACAGCAATCACAAACAAACCTGGTAGTCGTTCTTATAAAATGAAGGAGCAAAGAATTCCTTCTCATTGTTTTCACCAACAAAGACTTCAATCAGCTGAAAAATGGTATTTGGTGCATGGAGTGGGAATTGTCAACCTCGTGATTCTGTATGTCGTGCAGTTCCAGGAAGGGCTCACCAGCCGCGTCGAGCCTTGTCAGAAGCATTTCGAAATCACTTCCAAACCTCATGGATGTTATTGACGTGCCACCCCAATCCTCTTGTGGGACTGAAAAGAGTCGTCGTTTAGGACAAAAATGAAAAAAAATAATAATGAACTAGAACTGACATTCCAACTGCTCGAGATTCGCTCCCAGATTGTAGTGCAAGTCCCAGAACTTGACAATTCCGTCGACATCGCAGGTTCCCATCATCATACCGTTCCTGAAAATGCTCTTGGATACTATAAGATAAACTATACTGCGGAAGACTGTATTCATTGTCAACTTACGGGCTAACTTCCACATGTTTTATGTATGTCTGATGGATGTGAGTCATTTGCACAGCCTTTGCAGTCCTCAGATCCCATGTGATCATCTCCCCGTCCATTCCAACTCAACATTCAATATTCTTTCTGGGAATTCATGGGTTTTGCCCATCATTAGAATGCATAGAGATTGAAAATCAAAGTGAAGTCTATTCACCTGATATGACCATGTTCCGATCGTATGAGAATGTCGCACTGATTGCCTGTCTCTCGTGTGAACGAAGCCAATGAGTCTCAAACTCTGCGTGAACGTCCCAAATCTGAAACAACAGCGGTTTGAGAGCCAATCTGCTGAAATGAACTAACCTTGATGCAGCAATCATCACTCGCAGTCACAATGTATTGTCCACATCTTGACCATCGAAGGTCGTTTATTGGTGTTTTGTGACCCAAGAAGTTCGCGAATACTTTCTCCTCCTTCCTGAAGAGTAAGAAAAAAATATTTTAAAGGCAAATAAACTGACATATCATAAACACAAGTGTAGAATCGCGCGTCACTCGATGCGATCAGATTTCGATTGGTGGGACAAAAGCGAATGACTGAAACTTTCTGAAAAAATCCAGATGCAGTGTTTCTACAACTAAGGAATGTACCTTTTCATGAGCTGGATAGCACATGTACTCTTTGAATCGTGCAATTTTCTGAAATAAATAGGCTTGATCAAATATTTCAGAAGTGCATAGTACCTGTTTTTGTACAAATTCTGATGTTATGGGCAATTTTCCTTTTATTTGTCGAAGAGTGTCCGCTATTTCCTTTGCAACATCGGTGGTGATTATTCCCTCAGCAACAAGATCGCTTTGTCCACTAAAAATTTTCAGCCATGTCTCTTCAAAGACTGAAAACACAAACGTCCAATGGTCGTGATTGAATTGATTCCTGTCGCCCTGGTAATTTTCAACGACCGGTGCTTCTTTCTGTTAAGATTTGCGTTGCGATTGAATAGAACAAGAATGCGTACCTTCTCCCGACAAGATCTCACAAGATTTTCTAACAGTGCATCGTCTGTCTTTATTCTCTCTTCATCGAATGGCTTCACAGTCCAGTTTTTCTAAAAGTAAGAAAATTGTAATTGAAACGTACGATTAGTTTTCTCTCTAACCGTTCTCTTCTGTACTCTCAGTGCTCCTCTTTCAGTTCTCGCTCTCGTTTTGGGTGGTTTCCGTTGTACATTTGTCTGTCTGCATGGAATCTGCATTCGTGCAGCACTTGAACGAGTAACACGAACTGGTTGAGAGGAATCCAGTACAGTCGGTTGCATCTGAAAGGAAACCATCGACTATTGGTAGGTTCATTTAGAAAGACAGTCACCCATTTTGATGGCCATTTCCGAATAGAATAAGAGACTAAACGAATGACTAGCCAATTGATAACAGAAGACTTACGTCAGGTTGTTTGTGTTGTTTCTTCAACATAGTTGGTTGTTCATGAGGTAGCAATGCCACTCGTATTCCCCTCGATGGTCGTGGAAGCACAGCAATGTCATCCTCTCCTGACCTCTTCTCTTCAAAAGAATATCTCTTCATCGAACATTCACAGCCTCTACCAACTTTGTGAGACCTGTAGAGGGCATTGTCGTGCTTGCACTTCATTATCTTCTTCATTGTCATATTTTTGTAGTTCCACCTCCATGGCTTCCTTTTGAGAAGGAGTTCTACCCGATTCTGAAGTCGATTCCAGAAAATCTTCGGGGAAAATATTAGGGGCCATGGAATCATCGACTGATATATCATCCGGTTCAATTTGATCTTCGAGAATGGAGAGAGGAGGTGGACTGTCGATGGCTGAGAATAGGGACAATAGACGGTTTCACATTTGGGATTCTAAATCGGTAAATAGTAGAGTGCACCCGTCAGTGGTCTAAATCTCGTGGGACGGTTCTCTATCGCATGAGTGAGACAACAGCTCTATTGAGTCAGACGGCAAACTAATACACTCTACTTCCGTTTTAGAATCCCTATTTCACATATGATGAAACTCTTACGATTCTTCAGAATTCCTCCTGGCTCAGGTATGAGTTCAGTGTATGTTGGCTCCACTACAATGGTCCCTTGTGACATTCCATAATCTTCTTGCATCTCAGAAAACTGTTCCCTTTCCTTCTCTGTTGCCTTTCTTTCCTTCATATTCTCTTTCCGTTTCTTCACTTCTGCCTTCCTCTCCCAAGCTGTTTTCTACAATGACCAAATGTAAACTGTACTTGCCTAGTGAAAACCTTGTCCCCATCAGCCAAGTTTTGCTTTCTTTTCTCTTCCAATTCATCCAGAAACCTCCTTTTCTCTTGTTCTTTCCACCTCCAATTCTCTCTCTGGGCCTTTCCAGTTCTATAAATCACCACGTGACCTCCGAATCATAGTCAATCCATACCTTCGTTTGTTGCCACCGGGTCCATAGTATATTTCGCTTGGATCGACGGCTACCTATACGGGCATGATTTCGTCGTTTGAAATGAATAGACGACGAACCGGCTGTTGATTGTTTGAAGGATTGGAAATTGTACGAATTTCGTCCTCGTTCTGATTGAAGAAACGAATCAGAAAGTGAAATATACGGAGTAAAATACGAAGCTTTCATTGCTTAGCGTTAGACAAAATGAGCAAGAATTATGTTTTCAGAACTGTAACAGTTTGATTATAGCCTCGAACATACTCACTTCGAGAACTTCTGGTGATGGAAAGATATCCATGGGGTTAAATTGAAGATGTGACATGGATATTTACAGGGAAATGCGAGTTTGGTGTTGAGTACAACGGCAGAGAAGGGCGGGGCAACATTCAAAATGCGGGACTCCGCCCATAGACGCAAGTGGAAATAGGTGGAACAGTCTAATACACGGAGATACGGACGTGTGCGGCAAATAAAACTAAAACTGAGTTTGAATGAAACAATTGAGAAATCATGACTTTATTCAAATTCTATCGTTGGTCTTCGAGTGAATGCTCTTTCTATTATGCTTTCAGCTCGTTTCTTGGTCACTGAACCGCGTAAAAGTGGAGTCCCCTCGTTGTTATTATCTTCTTCCTCCTCCTCATTCTGACTACTTGTGTGATCGTGTGGATATGTGAAAGCAGCTGCAATATAGAAGCCAGAAGAAAGGAACTCGACCACGAGTAGAACGAAAAAGCCCTGAACGAAACTAATGAATGTCCCTCCCTTCATCTTACATAAGCAAGTGCCCAATATGCCTTCTCTTCACTTTCGTCTTTACCCCGAATACTGTCCGAAATCTAAAAAGTACATGTAATCGACATATTATGTTCTTGCTTACTATTCCAACCACAAGAGACGATGGTGAATCAACCAGATTCGACACAAGATAGCTGAGGGACATTCCTGCTGCTCTGTTACTAGAAGACAATGATTCCTGAAGCGAATAACCTAAAAAGCATAATTCGTTTCCTTTCATACAACAATCATTTGCGTATTGAATGGCAGTGTACTTCCGGTTACAAAACTTCTGATGAACGATAGTATCTAAAAAAACAGTGGAAATATGTTGTGATAAAAATATTTTTAAAATACCAAGTTTATCTTGAAATCCACAACGAAGAGAATTAGGAAGGCACTTTCAAATACAGCATATATCATTTTCAGAAACGCATTAGCTAGGGGAAGTGCTCGATCATAAAAACAGCGACGTGAATTCTGCCATTTCTGAAAGAAATCGAACCCAAAGTTCATAATAATGGTTCTTGCCTCCATAATCCAAGCTCCAATAGGAAGTCCAAGGATGCATGCGGACGCATATATGATCAAGGATGTACTCACAACTCTGAAGGGAATTGGTCTAGCAAAGACATTAAATGCAATGTTCCAACAGCGGATACGAAAGGCCAAAGAACTCCGATGGTCCTCTCGCTTGGTATCCGTGAAACAGTAGTGTGGGATACCAAAAGGAGTTTGCACGACTGTATGCGTCTCCAAAAGCCATACCCAATACCCCAAACGTGTAGGTTTTACTAAATCATTCATATCTGGATAAACAGAAACGATTTTACACTGTACTTGGATATGAGAATTTTAATGCTTGTGAAAAATGATTGATATGTCCACTTCTTTGGCTCACTTTGAGTTGAACTCTGAATCGAAATAGAATTCAAACAAAGAATATTGTTTGCCGGAAATGTGCAGAAGATGATGAGAGAAACAGGAATGGATAAGACTGGAGCTATCAGAAGAGCCACCTGAGAAAATCTTCATTGGCAAAATCGTTCATTTCTTCTATGTACCTGCCATGGAATCGCGGAAGTTTGCAGAAACGAAGATCCACTCATGGATAAAAATCTGAAAGACACGATCAAAGTAAAGCGAATACATTCTCCTTACACTCCAATGACTGGAACCATGGAATAGACAACAATGAGTCTTCCACGTAAAGGATCTATTCTTATTTGATATGACAGCAGACTATGATCATTACCTCTAAATATATCAGCGATAATAACAGGAACGAAGACGTGATAAATGGCATAGACGGGCGACGATAATGCGCGTAGTCCGACAAAAAGCTGCAGCGTCATTGTATGTATGTTGGAGGAGTTTAAATTCACCCAATACATGTTCGAAGGAACAATTGTCGATAAAAGCACTGTGACCAGCCAAATAATCACAATTGTTAATAAAAATTTTCTGGAATAATATCGTTAGTGGACGATGGTGTGAATTAGAAACTTTTTGTTCAATCTGTCTCCTACAGCCATGAAGACAATCATAATGAAGGGGGTCAGAATATCGGCTATCGTCCGAATCAGCGCAGTTACATAATCGGTGATGGAAAAGTACTCCTGTACTTTGGGAATGACTCCTTAAAGAATAAAACACTTCTGAGGATGTAGTGTAACCCACCATCAATCGCGAGTTTGTTATAGTTGAAGAGGAAGAGAAGGACGATCATAGACACAATACACACTATATCATGTGTAGTGGTCATGGCTTGAGTGAACTGAGAGAAGAAAAGGTGTTCCTTATCTATTGCCATCATCACTACAGAGAACAGGGAAATCGTGATCACATTTTATTGGATTTACGTGCGCGCATTCAGAAACACAAAGGGAATTGCATAGCAGGTCGTTAGCAAGCCATTTCTAAGAGGAGAATGTGTGACACAATGTACTAATCATATCAGATCTAGAGCAAAAGAAAAATAAAGACATTTCAAATAGATACTATGAGGCATACATGATTCGTAGTCACAGTTCGTGCATCTCATCGAGTCTCTGCACACATTTCCTTCAATGTGAATAATGTGTACAACTTGATCAACATAACGAATGAAGGAACAATTGCAGTGAAGAGTTCTCTTGAGATCAACTTAGTGAGATAGTCCCATGTAGAGGAATACTCCACTGCTAATGAATGGAAGAATTGTGAGGTCCAATGGATGGGCACAAAGATAAGGATAATCTGAATGGAATAAGTATAAGACGGTGGGTATTGACAACTGATGCAGATCTTACATTGACAACACAAAGAGTCTTGAGAATAGGTATGTTGTTGACAGTCAAAAGGATCCTCATATTGACTGTCATTGTGAGAACGTGACTGAAGAACATTGCCTGCAAGTATTCTGTATTTACAATAATTAAAATAATTAAACTAGATAAATTAGAGAAAGGGACTGGTGGAAAAATGATTCATCGTAGTGAAAAATCATTTACCGTTGGAGTTAGGAGATCGTTATTCTGCAATGACCATTATCACTCATATTTACATGGATGAAACAACCTCTTTACCATTGAAAATGATGGCTGAATATAAATATATAAATATATTGTCAGCATTTCGGCCATCAGAATTCCCATCTAAATGTCTTTTATAATCACATTTGCTGCACGTTCATTACCACTTTTCGAGGATTGACATCGTAGAAATTGCGTGCGTGTGCCCGATTCATGATTGAAACAACAACAAGGTGTCCCAACGTTGTTTATTGAACGAGGAGGCGTTACAATACGCGTCTCTTCATTTCACTGGCTATTTCTTTCACAACGCACATCATTTGCCTTTCGCCCTTGCAAATGACCCGGAGTCCGAAAATTTCCAAGTTTTTGCCTCACCTATGTAGCGCTTTTCAGCCGACATAATTTTGACCTCAAAAAAATACTGTAGACAAATTTCGATATAGAGATTCCAAATCTGTTCTTATCTCACGTGCACAAATGAAAAAATTTCACATGAAAATTCCTTGAAACTTTCAAAGTGCCAGTTATGGAAATTTTGCATACAGAACCGCAGCTCAAATTCATCTGGGAACATCATGGTAGACACCTCTGTCATACTGGTACATAAAACTGCCATGAAAATCACTCAAAAAAGAGAAAATAATGAATATGCCCTCAGGGCTTATAAAATCAACGAGGCATTTTCATGCAAAATTTAGTATGCCATCGTGATCAGCGTGGTCGATATGGCCAGGCAAAAATATTTACGTTGTGAATTTCAATATGTGCTGCAGCCACACTCATCCGCTCTCTGAGAAGACCCGTGTTACATGTACGCAAGGCATTTATCAAAGAATGTATGATTACCTAATTTATAGTGGACATCTTCTTGACCTGGGATTCTCAGAATCTCATCCCTCAGTTCCTTGATGAACATATACTAAATACCGTGAAACACGTTATGACTCGTTCCCTTCATTGTTGCTTGTTGATTGTCTGTAGATTGACTTAATTCATTATCTGTCATTTTGTTCATTTCATCCCATGTTCAATCACTCTTTCCGTTGAGATGAATTGTTTTGCTTTCACAGTCGTCCCCAATTCCTTTATTCCATTTCATTTCTGTGGAAGTATTCGGTCACTAGAAATTATGGAACTTTGTCGATTATTTTTTTAAAAAATTAATTTCCTTTGTTCCAAAATGTTTCAAATGGTGTATTTTTGACTGTAAACATCGTATAAATGAAGAAAAAAATTTCTCGGGCTTATTTTATTAACTAAAATTGGCCAAAAAGATCTTCTGGTTTTTGAAAACAGAAATTTCTGTTTTCTTCTTCAGAAATTTTTTTTCTGTCCCAGCCCTGCTCCCATTCATTGGCTCCAGAGGCGTGTCTCGTGGGACTCTTCGAGGACACCCACTCATTCACGTCAAGCGAGTCAGTACAATGCCCATGGACACCGAAGGTCACTCACCGATAATGGCCATAATGATCAAAACAAAACATTAAAAAACACTCATCTACACCTCACAAATATCATCTTGACAGCGAACATTTACATGTGCACTTTCACATTCACAAGAAAATACACACAGACAATCTGAGTGAAGATCTTCCTGCTGTTTACCAATGAATGTTCCATTCCCCCGTCATTCTCACACTTTGTCCCTTCTATAGAACTGTCAATTGATATTTCTCCTCCTCCATGTAGCCAAATTGTCAATGTTCACTACGATGGTTCCATTTCTTGCCTGTTTTGAAAAGGGCATTTCTTTGTGGAACGAAAAAAATTTTGATGATACCGCGCCTTGCTATCATCGACATTCAAATGCAACACATTCATCATTTCCGGGTGATTTTGTTGGGGAAGGTGTACTGGAGACCGAAAAGGAGGAAACGAAATCAACTAATAATCAAATATTAGTGCTTCTGAACCTATTCGGAACTCTCTTGACGGGTTAGGGCGAGAGTGTCGTAATGACCGTTTGTACAGACTTGGTTTTGATACTCGTTGCTCTTATCTCGTGTTATCAATCGAGAAGGACAATTCTTCTTCTGTCCATTCAGACCATTTTGACATTCGGATCCGTGAGTTGTTTAGTTCATAATGAAGCTACTTCTACCTCTACTATTTCTATTCTACTACACCCATTTGACTAGTGGATTGAACATCGTCTTCTACCATTCATGTGTTGCACAGAGTCATATGACTGTACTATCCAACATCATAAACACACTCATCTCTGCTGGTCACACTGTGGTATGTCCAGTCAATCGATCACTCATTCACAAATGTCCATTTCTTGAGGATCTTGTAGTGGGAAGAATGCAACCGAAGGCCAGAGTAGACAGTGAAGGAGTCCGTAATGTTGTTGTCGTTGACTTTCCCAATATGGACAGTCCATGGAATCGAATTGGATACTTGAACGACGCGTTTGAGGTAATTAACCCCATTTCACATTCAAATGCATAATTTTGTCAGGATTCTTATTCGCGAAATCCATTCAAACAGACGGTATTCAACTTTTACATGGATAGCAATGAGGAATTGTGCCCTTGTGAGTTATTTCATTTGTTGATGGCATAGTAATAGACTACAAGGGACATTTCAGTGGTTCTCGACTCACCGGAAGTTCATGAACTTCTTTCTTCCAATAAATATGACATCGGCATGGTGGTTGCGTTCGATTTCTGTGGTGTGGGCCTTCTTCACCAATATGGGGTCAAACCTGTCCTTTCATACGTTGCAGGAGTACTCTTTTGGTTTCAGGTCAGTGGTATTCTCAAAGTATCTAATACATCCAACGTATTAGATTGTTCATGGTGGCTATCCTGAACTGCCCCTCTACGAAAACAGTTTGTCCCTTTCACTCCCTTAAGTGAACGATGTCATTATCAGTGATTGTTGAAACGACCGACCACATTGATAGATCTATATTCTCTAATAGAATATTTGATATGACAAGGGCGATCTATGCAAGATGGAAACACAATCGACACGCGGAAAGGGCGGCATGTTATCTTATCTACCTCGTGTGGGGTAAGAATGCAGTTGAGCAAACAAAATGATTTCAGACTGAGCTGTTCCAAAGTCGTTATGGAAAAGACTTCCCAGACGTCCGACAACTTGCTCAAGTTTGCTCATTTTCAATATTCTCTTGTAACAATATTCTTTTGAAGGCTATAACCTTCGACTTTGTCAACTCAAACGCTGTCTTGGATGAACCTCGTCCAATTTCTTCAAGGACAAAGTTCATTGGAGGACTGGGACTAACTAAACCAAAACAACTGAATGAAGTTACATTTCAAATTTACGCATCGCAGTATCAAGTTTTTTCAAGCAATTTTCAAATATCCTCATTTCCGCCAAGAAGGGAACGGTGTTGTTTTCATTTGGCACTCAAGTTCCACCACAACACATCAAACCGAATGTATTGGCAGCCTTTCGGGATGCATTTACTGTGTGTTGACAGTAGTTGACTCAAGATCTTAATCGATTCGAAGGCTCTTCCTGATTACAATTTCATCTGGAAGTTCGATGGCACGACGGACATGAATTCCTCTAATATCTTCAACGTGAAATGGCTACCACAGACTGATATCCTCTGTGAGATTTAACACATTCTTACATATTGTCCAATATAAGACGGCTAGATTTATTTTTCAATGAAAAATGGACTCACTAATAGTGACTACACTTTTTGTACAAAAAGTGGACTCGTGATCACTCCACTATTTGTACGGGTGGGTGCACTTACGACTCGTACAAAACATAGTGAGTACATTTTTCATCGAAATACAAAGCTAAGCGTCTTTTGTGAGTTTAGATGACAAACGTATTGTGGGTTTCATCTCCCACATGGGAATGAATTCATTCGTCGAATCATCGTTTGCCGGTGTTCCATTTATCTGTGTTCCTCTATTCGTCGATCAATTTCACATCGCTCGTCAGGTTCCAATATTCATCATTGCGAAAACAGCAGTGCTATGCAGGCAGTTCGCCTTGGGACTGGAATCAAAGTGGACAAGTCTCAACTAAGCACACAAACGATTACTCAAGCTCTTTCCCAATTACTAAACGACCCATTGTGAGGTTTCTTGGAGTTGTCCAAGTGAAAATACTTGGTTTAGATACAAGAAGACTGCTATTGACCTCTCAACAAAGTTGACCAATAACCCGGACACTGCAGAAAGAGTTCTTCTGGAAGCAGTGGAGTTTGCTGCCAAACACAAGGTTTGTACGGTCTTCTTCATCTATTCACTCATTTCATTCAGGATCTCCACAAACATTTTCTGCTAGAAGGAGTCCATTACAACTTCTTCTCTGCACACGGATACGACGTGGTCATCTTCCTATTCTCACTCATTCTACTTTCAGTCTACATGATATTTAGAATCGCGAAAGCATTATTATGTAGAAGAGTTGTTATTGTGAAATCACATAGAGACTGACCAACGTTTATTCATTCAAACACTGTACATAAGTATTGTATGGTTACTGAAGTGATTGGTGAAAATGAAGAACTCAAAGACGAATTCTTCATTTTGATTCAACGCTAAATAAGAGAGACTATTCGAATTCAATAGTGGATCTTCTCGTGAATGCTCTCTCCAATAGACTTGTTGTTCTTTTTCTATCAATTGATCCTCGAAGTAGGGGTGTGGTCTCATTCATCCTTTCTTCTTCGTCATGTAGACAAGCCTTTCGGTCTTTGGGATACGTAAATGCAGCTGCGATGTAGAATGTGCTGGCTAAGAAGCCGATACTGTAGATAACTATGTGAGCCTGAGATAGACGAGTGTCACGGGTGATGCACATAAACTGTGCAACAAAAACCCAAGTGACATTCCACGTGCTCTTTGATCAGGAGGCAAAACATCCTAAAAATTCATTGAATAGAATCAGCACTTTGTAAGGTAAAACAAACCAAGAGAATTTGATATGAGAACGGAATTATGCATGTAATTACGGTGTTCTTGACCAAGGTTATAATCTAAACAATGTCGAAAAAGAGAACAATTAATTTAGAATTACCAAGCTCCACGTGAAGCTAAACGGGAGCAGGTATAAAGATGCAATCATCATGAGATTATCAACTATCATCATAAATGCAATGTAAACTGGGAGTGCTCTCTCGGATAAGAATCCATGCTTGCTTAGCTGCCAACGCTGAATGTATATGACTTTATGTCATTCAAATTCACGCATGCCTCTAGTATCCCTGGTCCAAGAGGAAGTCCGATTAGTGAAGAAATTGAATCCACGAATAGAGCCGTCGTCACGACGCTAACATAAAATGAATAAATGTATTTGCATTTATTACACTGACGCACGAAAGGGAAGTCCGAAGAAGTCAGATGCATTTGCCGCGTTGTAGCCGTGGTAGATAATCGTTGGATACCAAAAGAATGCCATTTTCGGTGCTTGTCCTACGGCCATTCCGAAGGCACTAAGAGTTAAAGTTTTTCTGCAATTTCATAATAGAATTTACAGAATATTGATTATTTCAGTACATTGTTAGCAATTCCTTAGTGCCCGTTATAAATTTCTTCACCGTCCACTTCTTAGCGTCGCCATGAGCCACTTTCGGATGAATCTGTACGGTCATGGTACATCATGCTGACAATAAATGTGAAATTAATACTGGCATGCGCATCCAAGGTTTCTAATGCTAACAACAAACTCATAACGCTTCACTAGATATAAGATAACTAACCGGATACGTGAACACAATGAGAACTAAGAAAGGAGCAGCGAAAGCAGGAGCGATAAGAAGGGCTATCTCAAGATATAATGCAACGATTTATAATTTATATTATGGGTCATGCCAGTCAATCTGCTGTGTTGGTACTAACCTGCCATGGAAATGATGAAGCTTGCAGCCATGATGAACCAACCATCGAGAGAAAACTTAATTATTTATTTCTACAACCCAAGCCATCGTTAAGTTATCTCCAACGATCATACACATGACAATACTGATAATACTGACGGCATCAGCAAAACTACTAATCAGAGCCGTTGAAGAATCAGTCAAAGTGAAGTACTCCTGTACTTTTGGAATTACTCCTGAATAATTATGCCAAATGAGAATAACGTCAGTCTTACCGTCTATTGCCTGCTTGTCATAGATAAACGTGAATTGGAAGACTACCAGCGAAATAACACATAATATCTTGGAAGAGCACCGCATCCTCAGTTTTCGATGGACAAAACGTGCGGAAGAGTGGAACATTCCCTTATCAGCCCGAGTAAGAACATTCTTATACGCAATAAAGAAAGGAAAAATAACTGATGAGGTACCACTTTCTAATGTAATTCTCTTTATCGAGAACGATTCTTCTTCTTCTTCTTCTTCTTCTTCTTCTTCTTCTTCTTCTTCTTCTTCTTCTTCTTCTTCTTCTTCTTCTTCTTCTTCTTCTTCTTCTTCTTCTTCTTCTTC
>JACMIF010001819.1:0-21241 GCA_014805445.1 Diplogasteroides magnus | reverse complement strand
AGTCCATGATGACATAGGTGACCATACCTAAAACGAGTTCCTCGCTAGCGAACACCACCTAATGAACCAATGTGACAAGACTTATGCAACAACCTAATAATTGTCCTCTGGCATCAAGGGATGAAATTTCGAGCACCTGTCAAGGCTGTTTATTTATGACATATTTTCTCTAAGAGTGGAGTCAATATTCCGACGTCTCGGATAACTTTTCAAAGCTTCGGGTGAGGATTTTGATAGTCAAACACTCTGATCAGGAAGCGAAAACACGAAATCCGGGATTTATGAAAAAAAACGTGCAAACTGAGTCATCTTGATGCATCAGAACGATGAATTTTCCATGATATATCTTCAGTTCATAATAATTCAATGAGCGATGTTCATTTTGAAAGTACCTTCGCCGCAGTTCAATTTGTCCAGATCAACTGTTTCAGCCAATATTGTGCAACAGTCATCAGTAACCGTAAAGTGCTTGCGAAAAATTATCTGAATCTACAAGCGCTTGCGAAACTTTCTCTGGCGTATTTCTTCAATGTACATTTTTCGCTGTCTTGTAACTTTCAGCATAGCATCCCTAGGAGTGTAACTTCATACAAAGAAGAATGAATTGTTCGCTTCGCTCACTCGAACAAAAATTCCAGCTTTGTCCACTCTAATATGCATTTGGTATGCTGCGTCTGCAGCTTTTTATTGCATTATGTTATGCGACCAACAAAACTTGTGCTTCATGGAATCTTCGATGGTCCTCCTTCTCTGTAATCACAGCCCGTCCCCCCGAGGGAGGACATCACAATAGCGACGAAATGAGGGCTTGCCCTCCGGCAGTCTCAGTCGCTTCCCCCACGTCTTCCCCTTCCCGCCCGGTCTGACAGCAAGGATAACTGTCAATATTGTGCACTTGGAGTACTCCAGAAGTGCTTTGTGCTTGCACTGAACGGCCGATCTCTCGTCTTGCGACACTACTCGAGGATAATATCCCGGAGAAAGGAGAGGAGGGAGCCAACAAGGAGAACTCATTCTCCTATTCCTCTGTCTCCGTTGTCTGCTTCGGTATTCATAAGGGACGGCGCTCCGTAGGACGAAAAGAAGTCGTCTAGTCTAAGTGGACCACAGCACGATGCCATTTCGTTCGCTCTTTCCGGTAATTCCAACTTTTGCCCGGGAACTTCTGCCTGGGACTCAGTTATTCATTTGCTTTTACATTTTTATAAATTAATTTTGATATTTAGACAAATTTACGGATTATGTTTCATTGTTATTTGAAGATATACCCTCTGTGAAGCATAACCTATAAAAAAAGTCAAAGTATCAACCAAGGTTTACAGTCAGAAATTAGTGATATTGCAGCACCGACGGCCGTCGAACCGCTCGCCCGTCTTCGATCCCGTATTGCCCCCGGACGACCCGGCAGCGGGTACTCGCAACAACTGGTTTGAGCATGTGAGTACTACCTATGGTTGGCAGTTTGATGGGTTATGTTTCAATGCCACTATATATTTGAAGACATACACTATATGCGACATATTCCATAAAGTGGCCAAACTGCCAACTATAATGTGAGCACAAACATCAGAGTTGATCATACTTTACGAGATAATGTCCGAAGGACAGAGCCAATTGCTTTTCTAGTGGATTTCATTGTTTCAATATGCAAGTACAGAAATATGTATTTCACAATAAATTTCTAAACAGAAATAATCTTTAGAAGTCAGTAAAAATTTGAGATATTTGCGCTCTCCGCACAACTTTTCCTATGCTAACTCATTCTCTAGACGATTTGTTATTCATGAGTGAGATTGGTTTAATTAATTCCTTATCCCTCGAAAAGCATTGAGCGCATGCTTTGCTTCCACAAATAGCCCATAAAGTTCCCAAGAATACTCTTATTCTCCTGCAGTCTCCTAATAGATGGTGACTGCATGGCTGAGTGCATTTAGGAGCCCTTGCAGCCATTCATAGAGGCACAACTATGTCATAGAAGAAAGAAAGAACACGCAAGACTTGGTAAAAGCCCCGCATAGCCAATTTGCCCCATAATCTTGTTCTTTTTCTGGGTACTTTGCCGTTATGTTGATGGAATAGTGCCCCTTTTCAGAAGGAGAAACGACCGACGCCAACCTCTTCCCCTCTACCTCCACGAAGAAGTCCTCGTACGATACGGTTCAATATACCAGAGGTCAGTGAGACACGTTCTTTGAACGGGAACGTGGCATTTTGGAACTTTTATGCTATCTATTGTGCACTTGCAAAAAGAGTTCCAAAACGTCTGTTACAAAATGTCACGTTCCTTTTGAACTTTCTATTGCTGTACGTGCGTTCTCGTTCCACCGAACACGTTGTCTATTCCTCGGACAACGTGATTGGCCTCGTTTCTCTGCCGTTCCCTTACATCCATGTGACACACAGGGAACGGCTGTGTAAATGAGACTAATCATCTTTTCACAGGAATTGACAGTATGCTGATTATTCTACTTCCTGCGAAACGAGAAATTGCTTGAAAAACCCACATAACATGCGGTAATCACTACCATTCATGGGCGGAGACGCACTTCCGCAAATCTTAGAAACACTTTTTTCAGCAGTTGTCAGAAGATGTGTGATACCTCTCTTGCGTCACACCTGCAACCCTTATTCTTCCTGCTTCCTGTTCTTTTTCTTCCTTGTTCAGTGGTGGCAAAGCGAATCCCAAAGTTCATTCAGCCTATCTGCGCTCTCCATCGTGCGGTCGTCTCCGGCACATAGAGACAACCGCTCGATAGGGAGCTCAGCGTCAGAGTGGTGAAATGAACGTTGGGATTCACTCTGTCAAGACTGGATTGCTCCATAAATGCATTTGCAGGTGTTTACCACTGCGTACTTTGACGTAGAGCCATCCTCGTGATATTATTATAACCGGGTACGTAGGTGACTAGGGAACGCGCATTATGGAGTTTCTAAATACCCCCAATCTCGTCCGAGTGGTCGTCTATCGAAATGAGCGACGACCGCTCCGACGAGCTTGGGGAAGTTGGACATTCCGTCCCCTACAGACCATCTCAGGTCTTCACATTCTCCCTCTCCTGTTCCTCCCAGTCATCATATCGCATGCATGGGGTGGGTATTATGTCGCGCGTTTGTTGGTGCGAGAAAACAAAAAGGCGAGATTGGAGACTTGTAGAAGAAGAAGCAGTCGTCGTCACTGATTCTTTGCTTTGCTTTCTGCTTGTTTTGATTATATATTATATCCCACATCATCAATCACCTTCATTTTCACTTAACAAATACATTTTCCTCTGCTTTTTGTCATTACTGAAACCCTTGCGAAAAAAGCAAAACGAGGAAGCCGAGAGGGGATCGTAGAGACTCGGGCTGTAATCCAATGAAATGATTTCACGATCCAGCGCTCGTGACAGCGAAAGAAGACTCAAGGGTTCAACAGCACAAGGCTTCATCTTCAGATTAGGGCTTCTAAAACTGTGGATGCATGCATCTCTCATTCGTCCTATTCCCTCGGTGCGGTTGTCTATCACACGATAGACGCAGTCTCGCACTTTCTCGCAAGAAATTAGCATTTTATAAGCCCAACTGCAGCCCATTTCCACGGAATAAGCATAAATATGCGTTGATTTTTGTTATTGCGTTGCTATAAGAATGATTGTTGTCGCACACCTGTCTCCATTCACATACCATGTGAATGGAGACAGGTGTGCGACAATAGGTAGCTGTGAATTTACGGAGCGCTCGGAAAGCGCCCATTTGCATTCTATTCTCTCTCTCTCTAGAAGCAGAAGTGACGAAAACACAGCTTCTGCTTGCCCCCCCCCAAGCCCTTCTTTGGAGGAGAATTAATTCGCGGATGAAGCCAAGTTATTTGGTGGCAGCAGCATCGCACATCTATTATTGCCCGATCTCTAATCACATCATGTTCTAGTTGCCGAATGCTTCCGTGCATGATTTTCACCATAGTAGGCAGGACGATTCACGTGCGATTCGCGAACGATTCATTCTTCTGGTCTCGTCTCATCTGCCCAGTTGTCTCTCGTATGAAGATAGCACCGCTCTCATCGAGCCTACCCTAATTTTCACGTTTTCTTCTTCCCTATTCCTAGAGGAGGAAATCCGTTCCAGAAGACTTGCTTTCATCCGATTTGCGGTCGTTCTCTTATGAGAACTGGAGTCTTGGTCTGACTCCAACTGAGTAATTCAGCACAAAGGAAATCCGGCACAAGAAAGAATTATGTCCCTCTGCAGAAAGAACGAGAAGTCTCGCGTGATACTTGGGACTATTGTTGCTTTCCTCTGATCCTTCTAGACTATCCTCTTCCTTTGTCTTGAAGGTCAACATTAGGGGATATAAAAACGATAGTGCATTATTTCTTATTTCTCTAATCTCCGCTGAGTCGTTGTCTATCGAACGTAAGCAAAGCTAACCGCTCCTATTGTATTAGACGAATGAGAAATGCACTTTACTTGAAAAACCAAGTCAGCGTACAGAGCATCTTTGAAGGGAAGATTCTTTAAAGGCCGAACTCGTCCTATTAATGGGGATCCTTTGTCTGGGGTTCACTGTTCACATCTTTTCTCTCGTGGAAAAAGTACACATAACCTCTGATGAATGCCGCAACTAATTCATGAATAGGGAAGAACTTTGAAATCAAATAAAAATGACACTTTCAGGTGCAAGTCTCATTTGAGGAGCAAGATCCCCACAGTGTCTACTTTTCTCGTGAAAGGTACAGATTTCCGGAAATGTTAAACAAGATTAGACTGAAATAATAACTGCTCATTTGGCCTCAGCAGTTTGAACTGAGTTTAAATTACGCATCAGTTTTTTTAGCTGCTAAAGGAATTCCGAGCAGTTCATTTTTCTATACGATGACACAGAAGCAATGCGCAATAGTGTGCCCACTGCAGAAAATTCCTCTTCCAGATCACCTTCCCCCTTGCCTGCAGCAGAAATAGAGTGGTCCCCTAACACTCGACCAATGATGGCCAGTTCAAGTAGAAGCATGGACACCCCCGCATCCCCGCAGTCAAGACCAAGCCTACAGGTAACTATTTTTTATACATATAAAAGGAGCAGAAAGTCAGCCTATATATGTTGAGCGTGAAACCTACTCAAAATCATTGCAAAACGCCAGAGAAACGACTATATAGGTAGCTGAGGACCCCAAATTATTTTTTAATGGTCCAGTCGCGTTCAAATTTGGCTCAGCACGCAAATAATTGAGAGCGTAGGACGAATTTGAGACAGCGTTCGTACTCGGTATATCAAGTTGGGGGTTACGTGAATAATACGTGTTCATCACGTTCCTCACGTTAACATCATAGGCTCTCCCGTAATGTTTGGCAGTTAGCACGTTTTCCGCAAATGATGTTTGGTAAAGGAGTCAGTGAATTGAATCATTCGTTTTCTCGATCCGGGTGAGTCAAATACCTATGTAACAACATTTTTCGCGCGCTCTCCATGAATGAGATTAGGAGTATCTCTGTAATGGCAAGATATGGAGGCGAGGGATTATAAGATTATGCAAGAGATGAATGTTCAAACACCCAAACTACTAGGGTTTCTAAAACGGGTAATTTTATGCGAGACTGCATTTCCCATTCATCTATGCTCCGTGGAGCGATTGTTCCGATAGACTACAGCTCCGAGGGAATTAGACCAGTGAGAAATACATAATACTACCGTTTAGAAACCCTAACAAACTTCGTTCAAACAGAATACCTATTCCTGTGTATGCTTCGTTCGTATACCTACAATCACGAAGCAGTTTATCATGACCATTACAACTTGTACTATCTACACGGAAGAGTTTCCGACTATGGTGTCGCTATCGGAACCAAAGTGCACCATTGTTGTCTGTTCACTTATTTCTACAGCTTGTCTAGACGAGCGAGAGAGAATAAGAACAGGGAGAGAAAAGAACTGTTGTTCCGATTTCGAAACCGCACTTCGGACTCTTGTCTGGTTACTTTTCAATAGTATTTTCTTTTCAGACAGTCTCCCTCGAGTCGGATGACATTTTGTGTTCCTCGGCCGCCTCCTCGTTGACTTCCATGCAGAGATCGGGAAGTGAGAAACCGAATAGAAGGAGTTCGGCTGCCATGATGAGGAGACAGAGCACAATACAGGTGAGGGATGAGTACATCAGCTAAATATTTGGTTTCATTAGGGTTTCTAAATCGGTAGTAATGAGAATTTCTCATTATTCCTGGCCAACTCGAAGCTGTTATCCTGGAATGTGGAGAATGGGAGAATGAGAAATGCACTTTACTACCGTTTTCGAACCCCTAGTGCCTACAACTGGAATATGGTCTGCATACCCAACAAAGCATGTCCCAGATTCCTTTCCCTCATTGTAAATCCATAGGATGTCGAAAATGGGCATGATGAATCCCATCATTATCTCTTCATATTTCTCTGTTCCCGGCAACAGCGCTTCTTCATTCCGTCTACCCGGAAGCGTTTGCGACATCCTATAAACTTACGCTAGAAATACTAACTACTAGTAACTAGTCGTAGTGGTGCATGAATGCTCCATTAGTATTATTCCATAATGAACAGCCATAAAGGTTACTGAACCATTGGCACGATCGTCGATCTTTATGCATTCTGCTCCTCGGCATCTAACATTTACACCCACTCCACACGGCATATTCACTAGGGTAGGCAAGACGATTCGCGAACGATTCATTCTGTTTGTCTCGCTCAATGAGATCGGTGCTATCCTCACACGAGAGACAACCGGGCAGATGAGGGTGAATCGTTCTGCTTACCTAAATATTCTCGTCTTCTCGAGTCCTTGCCAATACGTTCATCTCTCAACATCTAGAGATAGCATCTCATGCAATCTTTCTTCATCACTTATTGAGTCCCGGTTTAGTGTCGCCCCCCCCCCCCCATCTCTAATGTCCTCCTTTCCGTGTAGAGGCGGGGCGTCATGATTACATTTAATACGACGTACCTGAGGCCAAAACGGGTCTAGTAGGCACTTCCTGGCTGAAACTAACCACGGAAATGCCTCTTCAGGGTACTATGCTGTATCCTGCGCCTACGCTAACCACTAACTGCTCGAAAAAGAAGGTGACTTGAGTTGACGTTTGCTGTTTGATGCTATCTGTCAGGGATTCTAAATCTGTCGTCATTCTTCCCCGTCTCACTTCTTGATAGACAACTTCGCTGCGGAGAGGAATGACGACAAATTTTCCGATTTAGAGCCCCCAAGATGCCACATGCTTCAGTGAATTGTGTCCTCCTCCCATTCTCCTTTCCTCATCCAGATCAAATTGAATGTCACACGGGCCAGTCGTCATGAAAGCCCAGTCTCATCCATGACAGTATCCCCTGGTGACAGACTGCCAGTCATTGAATCCCTGCTTTCCTTCAGCCGATTGTCTTGTTTGTGTGCGCAAGCGGCTTGCCTTTGTCTCCGTTCTGTTGATCTCTGGAACATTCGAGGACGCCCGTAATAAATAGACGATCCTCGAATGTTCTGAGATAGTCTGCAGTGACCTCGAATCGGCTCAGGAAGTGCATTCTGTTTTATCTACTTCATTCCAAGCTGTTCTGTGTCAGCTGCGAGAGGCAACCACTCGATAATGAGTTAGAGCAAAAGAATGCCCTTCGCGAGTGGATTCGAGGTCTCTAATCGTCTGACTCCGCCCCATTTGATTGTTCTGTTGATAGGAATCAGAGGGGCAACTGCTCTCCTCTTGTGAAATCTCCTCACGCAGATCTGTCATAGCTTGTTCACAGAAAAATAACTACCAATCCCCTCCGTCATTTTGAAACTGCCATATGTGGCAGATTAACTGTCAATATTGGCAGTTTCAAACTGAATGAGGGGAATTGACAGTATTTTTCTCTATGTGTTCACTATAATCTCATGTTTTGCCAGTCGTTTCCACTCAGGATAACCATTCGCATTCAGGCAGCTCAGGCAATGGCTGGACGACGAAATTCCACAACGCTCATCCCCCTCACGCTACCCCAAATCCACCTGATCCGCACGCTATGGAGACAAATTTACATTACCAAGGTAAGGATTACGTCCCGACTGAGCATCTTGAGATATTTGTTTAGGGTCCTACGGTAATCGGATCGAGTCTCTTCCATCGACTATGCTTCAAGAGTCCAGAAGTATGCTTTTGATGTAATTATATCCTAAATTAACAATAGAATTCAAAAACGATAATTTCAAACGAGCAAGTGCAATTCTCATTCGTATATTCCCCGAAAAGCTTTTGTTTCTCTCAAGAAATAGACAACGCTCCGAGGAATTATACGAATGGAGCATGCCCAAAAATAACCGTATTCGAACCGTGGCACCGGCAGAAGCGAAATCATGTTCTGGAGAACACATACTCTGATGATTATTGTACTCTTTCAGATCAAGGATCAGATTCGAGCAGCTCCTCTGCCTCCGCAGTTCAATAACCACGATGAGTTCATCAAAGCACACTGCAAGGCCGTGGCTGATCTTGTCGATCAGGTACAATCCTCTTTTAGAGCACATGATGACGCTAGTGAGGACTAGTTTTAATGATGCCCAATAGAGTATTTACCAGGTGTATAGTGCGTGCCTTGCCCCACTATCACTCGGTTCTTGTATGCAGCAATTATTATTATTATTATTTATCGTTCCAACCAAGCAGTAGTACATAATAATTAGAACAAAACATTCATGAGTGATGGTGGATGTCCGTCGCAGGGCGAATCGGTGAATTGTTAGGGTGGCATCCAAGTAACTTGCAAATGAAGAATATGGGCCATAACAATCGTCCTTCCATATTGAGTTCATTCATTTTAGGTCGTGGAGAGTCTTGGCAATCTGGATACGATGACGGATGAGCTCGTGAGAGTGGGCAGAGTACACGCGAAGATGTCGAAAGGAGGAGTGACGAGTGAGCAATTCATCTTTTCATTGGCTGATTAACTTCTTTATGCGTTATGTTTCACAGAGGGTATATCTTCAAATATATGAAACATAATCCATAAAGTAGACAAACTGCGAGCATCATTCCATTTTTCACTTCCGCCGTGGTCGAGCACAGAATCTCTAAATCGGCAGCATTTCTCATCGTCCAATGCATTCGGAGCCGTTATCAATCAAACGCAGAGACAACCACACTGCGGAAATTTTAACCAATGGGAAATGAACACTACCACGCATATCTAGAAGCCCTAGTCGAGTCGGACAAATCTTCACAAATCGGATATAATATTGCGTGATGCGAAAGAATGTTCAGGCAAACTGTGGAATCTGGTCGCGGAGACTTTCATTGACTGCACTTTGGAATGGGGAGACCGAAGGTGAGGATTCACACAGATAAACTGTCAATGAAACGTCTGTCGCTGTCTATCTGCCACTGTCATTGTCAATCTGACAGTTTCATTGGCAGTTTTGTTTCTGTAACAAACAATCCAATCCCTCATCAGATGCCGTTCCGAGACAGTCCGAAAGGCGTGGGCGCTCATAATAGCCTTCATGGTGGAGAAGATTAAGCTCGGCCATCATGAACAGGTACGCATTACGCCAAATCTCCAATTACACGCATATCTGCTTATTTCTGCAGATATATCCGTAAATTCCACTCCAACTGAATATATCTGCTTCTCAGATGCAGATTATTTTGCCGCCGAGATGCAGGTAAATCAGTTGGAGTAGAATCTACGGATATATCTGCAGAAGATACACACAGAAAAAAAACACTGCCAATTCAACCCACCATTCAGTTTCAAACTGCCTATATTGACAGTTTACTGCTAATACTGGCTGTTTGAAACTGAACGGTGTGGGGAATTGGCAGAATTTTTTCTGTGATTATTTCTCTATGTATAGTTAACCTTTATATTCAGCGCAAGCTCATGCTCTCCGCACGTGCGTCCATGTCCCAATTGGAGGGACTTCCTATTCACAATCTACGTATTGCCTGAAATTCAGGCCCAATTTCCCTTTTTATAGAGTAGCCAATTTCCCTTCTCATCCGTTTCCATGCACATCTTCACACAGGGTGAATACACAAATGAACACCGGCCTAACGGGTAGTCTATGTTATGGTTGAGAGTTACACTACTTTAAGGGTTATGTTTCAATACTACTTGATACTTGAAGATATACTCTTTGTGAAACATAGCCCGTAAAATAGTCAAACTGCCAACCATTGTTCTCTATACTATTGCTGTTTATCTAAAATTTTAATCTTTGTCTCTTAAAAGAATACAAGTTCCTTTTGAGTCTCTAATGTTTTATCTCCTTCCTCGAATTACTTGTGAGTTCTATGCCAAATGTTGTCTAATTTTGATAATACACCCCGTTATCCATCGATGATCTCATTTTAGCGACATTGTCTAATTTTTTTACTGATTGTATGTATCGCGGACGAATAAAGGTTGGAATCAACAAACGAAAACAACAAGAAAAGCTATACTGGAGCGCGGTTCTAGCCAGGAAACATGAAATGATGCAAAGTTCGAAAAAGAATGTCATAATATAACACCATTATGAAATGAAGAGGAGGGGGATGTTGGACACAATGCTGAGTTATCTTACCTTATAAAGAATACGTGGATTAAACCCTCTTCTCTGCAGTTACGTGCAAACATTTCGTTCGCATTGTTGAAATTTGAATGGTAAAGAATGGATGGAATAAGTGCTTGGTCATTGTTACAGAATTAGAATAAATGAACGTGCGTCCGTATCATTCTCTCCCATTTCCCTCCTTCCACCTTATTCCATTATCCTGTCCTGTCTCCATGTGGTCGTCTCTCCTCATCCTCCTCCTTTCATCCCCTCTCGTGGTCGCGAAAGGCGAGAAGATTAGGATCGAAGGCTACGTTGTTTGTGATGGGGTGCGATTTTCAAATTGATTAGTAGGTATTGAAAGCTCTGCCGGTTGTTTTAGATTAACTTGAATTGGTTGAAAGATAATAAAATGTAAATAAAGCGTCTGTCTACTGGCTACTCTCGTATGAGGTCATCAATCAATAATGAAGTTTCAGATGCCCGTGGTAGGAGAGGAGATCGGGCTGCTTGATTATTGGCCGGTCATAGATGACACAATTTTGGGTCGCGCAGCGACCGACAGTCGCGGCTACTTCTTGTTCGATATGGTCTACACGGGCACGGCCAACACTTTTAAATATGTTTTCTATCTTTTTTGACAGGCAGGTGATTCTCCTGGGGCATAAATTCCTTCCCGTTAGGCGCAAAATCAAATTTAACATTAAGTTTCACGGTGTTGGGGAAGAACCGTAGGGCAATATTGGTTCTCGCCTAGTACTAATTGGCGGTATGGGATCGTTTTTTTGTTCTAATCATGATGCATTTCAGTTCACCCCGAAGCCATTCTTGGGCATGGAAATGCCTATGCCCGTTTTCACGCTTCTCTATTATTATACTATTCGGAAAGAAGCAATGTTTTTACTTCCACAAGAGTGAAGTGCTTCCCATCGTGTCCGAGCACACCATTGAATACATTGAATACTGTCCTCCCGCCCCCACTCGTCCTAATACATTCGTTGTCACTTCCCAGTCATGAATTGTAGTCTCCTGGCAAATCCCCCACTTAGAAAATATCGATAAAGTGCTTTTTTGCAGCAATGATGAAAATTCACCACTGCTCTCTAACAGAAAGTGAGTGAAACTACAAAATGTTCAAATCGCATTTCATAGGTAAATATCCCTCGAGATATCTCGGAACTCAATTCTCTCTTCCCCTCTGCCCTCGATCTACCGTAACCCATCGCATCCGCTGCGCTTGGCTCGCATGGTCTGTTATTTCACTGGAAAGACTAGAGCGTGTTGCACTGTTTTTCCCCGTAAATGCGCCCGTTAGCCAATTCCTTAGCTTTCGTATTTATGAATTTTAAATGGCAAAGCATGGGTGGAATGAGTGCTTAGTAGGGAACGCTTTTTGGAAAATAAGTGCAACATAACTCTCTGTCCTCTCATTCCGACAGTTTGTCTATGATGTGCGAGTGAGAATGAGTCAACAACGCGTAGAGACGAAAGAGTTGTATTTTATTTCCAAAATGCGTTCCCTAGTACTTAGTCATTGTTACATAATTAGAATAATTGGACGTGCGTCCGTGTCATTCTCTCCCATTTCCCCACTTCCTCCTCATTCCATTATCCTGTCCTGTCTCCATGTGGTCGTCTCTCCTCATCCTCCTCCTTTCATCCCCTCTCGTGGTCGCGAAAGTCGAGAAGATTAGGATCGAAGGCAACGTCGTTTGTGAAGGGGTGCGATTTTCAAATTGATTAGTAGGTATTGAGAGCTCTGCTAGGCGGTTGTTTTAGATTAACTTGAATTGTTTGAAAGATAATATAATGTAGATAAAGCGTCGGTCTGCTGGGTACTCTCGTATGACGTCATCAATCAATAATGACGTTTCAGAAGCCCGTGGTTGATGAGAGGGTCGGGCTACTTGACTGGTGGCCGTACCTAGTGGGCACAAGTTTGGAAAACACAATGACGGACAAGCGCGGCTACTTCTTGTTCGATGTGGTCTTCACGGGCAAGGTCAACACTTTTAAAATATATTTTTTATGTTCTCCTGGGGGCGTAAATTCCTACTTATTGTGTGCAATATCAAATTTAACAGTAAGTTTCGCGGTGTAAGGGAATACGCATTCGTAGGGATATATTGGTCCTTCCTCTAGTACTAATAGGCGGAACGAGATCGGTTTTTGTTCAAATCGTGATGCATTTCAGTTGAAAGCGAAGCCATTGTTGGTCATCGAAACGCAATGGATTGTAAGCGGCCCCTATTCCCGCGACGTATGTATGGGCGGCATTTTACTACGTCCACAAGAGCGCAGTGCTTCCCATCGTGTCCAAGCACACGATTGAATGTTGCCCTCCCGCCCCCAATCGGCCAAGTACATTCGTTGTCAGGGAACGACTTTTGGACTAACTTTTGTCTGTGCTATCATTCAACCGGTCGTATATGATGAGCGAGAGAGAATGACTCACCAGTGCGCCCGTTTGAAAAACGGTCCATAATTTGTTCCCTATTCGTTGTCACTACCGTCGTTACAATTACCCAGTCCTGAATTGTAGTCTCCTGTCAAATCCCCCACTTTGAGATTAGAAAATGTCGATAAAGTGTGTACAGGATGAATGCACAAATGATCGCCGGCCCAATATGGGTAGTATCTGTAATACTGCGTTTATCTGAAATCTTGATCTCTATATCTACATGAAAAAGTATAAGTTCTTTTTGAGCCTCAAATGTTTTCTCTCCTTCCTCGAACTATAATACATGTGAGTTCTATGCCAAATGTTTTCTTATTTTAGCAATACACCCCGTTATCCAGTGTGACCTCATTTTAGCGACAGTATCTCATTTCTTCGCTGATTGTATGTATCTTGGACGAGTAATGGTTGGAAAGATTGAAAGAAAAAACAATAACTATGCAGCACAGTCTATACTGGAACTCGGTTATAGCCAGCAAAAGGGAAATGATGCAAGGTTCGGAACATAATGTCATGATAACACCATTATGTGAGGGAGGGGATGACAACACAATGGAGATAAGGAACAAGGAGCTTGCGAAACGAGGGTCAAACCCTCTCTTGTCTTCAGTTACGTGCAATCATTTCCTCTCGGAACTACTCCCATTCCTATCAATCCGTGAACAAAACCATGACTCCGTTGCTCAAACCCGACTGGTACAAGGTAACGAACATCAGCCGACGTAGTAATCACTATGGATCGCATTATGGAACGTTATTGACAGCCGTTCATCTCTAGCGTCTCTGCGAAATGAGAGCTAAGCGGCCGCTAAGCGGCTGTCAATAACGTTCCATAGTGCGATCCCTAGTAATCACTGATAAAGCTCGAGCTAGAAGTTCGTGCTCTTTCTCTGTTCTTTCTTCATTCTTCAACTCTCTCGGCGTGTTCTGGCCGCTCAAAGCTCGAGCTTAAATAATGATTGTATCTTCGGTGGTTCTAAGTAATCGATTGATGTGTGACTTCAGGATCACGTATACCTCGTGCAGTTTCCAAGAGCAGGAATCATTCCCTCTGCCTCTCCATTCGCATTGAAACTGGAGACTTGGCTGCGAGTATGCGATGTGCCCTACTCGGTATGTCTTTCGAATTCAATCTTGCCCTGGCTAAGTATTTTGGGTTCCAGATCGGTAAAGTTGTCGTCATTCTTCTCCGCTATTGCTTCCCCCGCTGGTAGAAAATCGTGCTGCAGATAAGAATGCCAACAAATTTGCCGTTCTAGAACTAGAGTTGGAAAGCCAAGCAGGATTACATTTTTCTGTCGTTTAATTTCCTCGGAACTGTTGTCCATCACGTGAGAGAGACAACAGCTCCGACGAAATTAGGCGAAAGCAAAATGTACTTCTGCTTGGATTTCCTACCCTATTTAGAACCTCTAATCTGTATTCTGCAGAACATCAGCAATAACTTCACTACGATGAGCGCCAAGGGTCAGATTCCGTTCATTGAGGCAAGTTTTAGTTTCTATCTACTATGAACCATATGCACATTGCAGTACAATGGAGAGCAAATAGCCGACTCCAACTTCATTATCGACTTCTTGAAGAATGAATTCAAGGTATCTGTGTCACTTTATTCGCTCAAAACTAGGACCGGCGTAGTCATTAAAACTGCACAGATACGACAATTGTATACCTAGGATCCCGAGAAAAGACTGACGAAAGAAGAGAAGAGCATGCACACAGCTTACATGTCACTAGTGGAAGGATGCATTGTGTGGTAATAATTATTTTATTTTTCCCTTGATGACATTCGACCTTTGTAGAGAAAAAAACATTTGGGAACATTTCATAGTCCTTCTATATGAAGAATTAATCGAAGAAAAGCTCAATAAATTATGTAATTTATTTGGAGGAATAATATAATGGAAATTCAGGTGTATGGCGTACAGTAGAAGTAGGGAGAACGCTTGGATGGCCACAGATGAAGGGTTTGGGAAGCATCTCGGAAGCTTCAAGAAGGCCATCTTCCAGACATTCATGCTAGGACGGATTAGAAGAACGGTAAGAACAATTGGCTGGGACGAATGAGCAAGTGAAAAAATATCCTACCGAGCCATCCCTCATTTTGAAAATACGATCGTTGCATAGTGGGTTTCAGTATTGCGCGATGTAAGTTAAAACCCATGATTAGGGAGTACAAGCCAAGAATAGGGTTCTGAAACGGTAGTAGATTGCATTCGTCTATGGCCTAAATCGGGATCACCCTACTTGCGCGAAGAATGAAAATGAGACATTTGCGCGAATGGGCACATTCTCTCTCATTTCTCCGTTAACGTTTCACTTGAGCAGTCGTGCAAACGTCTTTCGCGCAAATGTCCTTTGCGAAAGTAGGGTGATCCCCTTAATCTCGTGGAGCTGTTGTCTATCGCATGAGTGAAACAATCCTTTTTACTGTTAGTGAATTAACGGACGAATGCACTCTGTTACCCTTTTACAGACACTAGTCAACATTATGAATTAAAAGCTTTCTTAATTAAAAAATTTTTCCTCAGGTTGGATATGCGTGCCACGCACAGGGAATTGGAAGACACAGTCCAGAGGAGGTATGAATAAGGAACGAATTTTTTGAAGTTCTAGCCTCCCTAATTTTCACCGATCCGTTGTCTATCGAGGTGAGACCAGCAGCTCCGACGAGAATGGGGAGCTTATTGTTAGAATTTCCTAAAATGCTTTCCAATAGTATTTATGATGGTGTCACATCTGGGAATTCTGACCGATCGTCCTTCTTTTCACAAAAGACTGTGAATAATAGAACATTATGAATTGCAAAATGCGTTACAGCCATTTTGCTTGAATATTCTGTTCTTACGGCATTATTATTACGCAATTTGCAGAAATAGAAGTCCAGTCATTATTGTTTTTCTCAGGTGGAGACCATCGCTCGGAACGCATTCGATTCTCTGGAAACATTTCTTGGGAACAAAGATTACTTCTTTGGAGACTCCCCCACAACGGTAATTAGCCAGTATTTAAATGTGTAATCGTTTTTAAACGTTAAAGTGAATTTATCATTCGTCTAACCTCCGCGGAGCTGTTCTCTCAACTTTCAATAGACAACTGCTCCGCAGGGCATAGACGAATGAACGTTACTACCCTTTTTGAAACCCCAGTCTTACTACTAGAAACTTGAAAAATCCAGGAGTTTGTTACTTATTTCAGCTTGACTGCACTGCATTCGGCCACCTTGCACAGCTACTCTACACACCCTTGGCCATACCAGAAATAAAGACTTATCTAGAGACAAAGTGAGCTCATATCCCATTTCCTCCGACATTTCTCCTCGTGTTCAGATGTCCGAACCTTATCAAGATGCACAATAGACTGAAGACGAGATATTGGCCCGACTGGAATGAAGCATGCGAGAAACTCTCATTGGATACTGAATGGAAGAGCTTTTAACTGTTTTTAATTGAAAAATGACGCATTTTCGCTGCGGACATTTTCCCAGTTCAGCATAAAATCTGATTATTGCGAATCTCTGATGAATTCTTGTCTATGCATTTGACTGACTTAGGGGGAACAGTAAAGGAACGGATGAAAGACTAGAGCACCATGGAAATTTGCGCCATAATGGCGAAAAGGACTGAAGCGCCATCATTCGCAGCATTCTCATGTCTAGTTCTCAATTGTGGCGTCCATGGCGCCCATGTCTTTTACCAATAGGACAAATGGTAAAAAATCTAAAAGAGCATGCGAGGAGGAGGAGGAAATGAGCAGTTGAGAGCTAAGTGTACGTTTTTCATCTAGGTATCTCAACCGGGGCTTGTTTCTCCTTCTTCGTATTCCCGGGAAACGAGGCTATGTTGACTCCTTTTCTGGCTACAATCCAGATTGTTTACTGCATGGAGCATGCGTGCGGTCGCGTGGATGGAGAAGAAGCGACGAGAAGGAAGGAGAGGAGGAGGAGGAGGAGAGGAGGTTGTGTTGTGACTACACCTCTCCTGCAAATTGTTAGTGCCTCGTGCAGTAGGGGCTAAATATGGCGTCATTCTTCGCCGCTGAGCAGTTGTCTCTCAGCGTGGTGAGACAACCACGTCCCGGAGAAGAATGACGACAAATTTTTACCGATTTAGAACCTCCTAATGCGCAGTGTGCGAATTCGGCACTTTTTGGTCTGTGAGCCCCTCTCCGCATTCGACTGACTGTTTTCGTCTCATTATCTCTCTCTTCCCTTGTCCCCACCACAAAAATAACTACGACTGCATCCTCTATTTTCCTCTCACTTTAGCGCCATTGCATATTCCATTATTGTTCCAATCCCACAATCCCATACCTGCAAAGCTTGTGTATTATTGGGCAAGCGTTTTGCAAGTAGATAATTCTCTTGATTATAAGGTGGCGCAAATCGCCAGAGGCACATATTCTAACCTCTTGCCACGAAACGATCATTCTCCCTAAATAGCGCAAGAATCAAATTTGAGACCCTAGCGTTGCGGTGTTGTAATGGCGCCCTTTTCACAGACTGTCAATTATTTCTCATTTTCGACACCCTTCTTCAATATGTAACCCCAGTCGATTCTGACGATAAGTAAGCAACTAACTATTCCGTGGTTCTCTCCATCCAATTGCTCGCCCGCGTGTTGTTTGTTTGGCAATCTCGAATGGACTACTTGACTCACGCGCCACTGCGCAAGTAACAACATTCAGTGACTGTCATTCTATCTCTCTCATCCTCCCCTTGTCCCTCGATTCCTCCCTTGAATCATCACCCTCGCTAAGTTGGTGTTAGTCACGAAACACTTGTTCTCAGCAAGAAACAAGCATTGCAGAAGCATTCAAGATGCCGAGTCCGTCGCTACTCAAACGAGACTGGAAGAAGGTTTACTTTTATGTGTATTGTTTGTGGCAAAATGATTTCTGTGATTCCTGGCTAGGCGCAGTCAGACTATTGGTATATTGAAGATTAGACAATGTGCGAGAGCAGAACAATGTGACCGATGACTGACCGCACATCGATAGATGAAAGAGGGTTCTGTTCAGGATCACGTCTACCTCATCCAATTCCCTCGTGCGGGCAGCATCCCTTCAGTCTCCCCCTACTCACTCAAGCTCGAGACGTGGCTGCGTCTCTGCAAGATTCCATTCTCGGTAAACAACAACACGATTGTTGACTAGTTTGAAAATCCAATTTACCGCCTCCACTTCCCATAGACTTCCCATATCGTAAATAATGGCCAAGAATATGTGATATTTTAGAATGTCAGCAACGAGTTCACGAAAAAGAGTGCGAAGGGACAAGTACCCTTCATTGAGGTACGAATTCTCTTGTTCATTAAACCTTGTTGTAGCGCATTCCTTGATTGAGATTTGATAATTACCGTTGTGATCAAGAAACAACCTGTTGTGTTCAGCTGAACGGCCGTCAAGTAGCCGATTCCAACTTCATTATCGAAAATCTCAAGCATGAATTCAAAAAGGTTTGTCCGTCACTTGGGCACTTGAACGAGCAAATTCGTGTTCTAGGACCCGGACGCGAACCTCTCAGCCACGGAGAAGGGCCAGATGACTGCGTACATGGCACTGATAGAGAATCTCATTGTGTGGTGAGCACTAGGGTTTAAAAATCGATAGTAAAGTGCATTTGTCATTCGTCCACCTCACTTGGGGCGGTTGTCTCCACGTTCGGTAGACAACCGCTTCGAGTGGATCAGACGAATGAGAAAGGCACTTTACTACCGTTTTAGAATCCCTACTGTCTATCGAACGTAGAGACAATCGCTCCGAGGAAGTTAGACGAATGTGAAAAAATGCATTTGACCAAGTTAGGGACCATATTGAGGTTAAAGTGAACATTGCACAATATTCCCTCTCTCAGGTGCAGTATATGCAGCAGAAGCCGAGACAATGCGTGGTTCGCCACGGACGAAGGATTCGCAAAGCACATGGGCGCCATAAAGCTTGCAGTGTTCAAGAACCTTCTGTTGGGCAGGTTCAAAAAGTCGGTACGAACCTCCTACCCATGAACAGGGTGGATAATTACCTTTACAGATGGCCAGTGCTTGCAATATTCAAGGAATTGGAAGACACAGCCAACAGGAGGTGATATATTGAGTGAACAAGAACGACATGGACATTGCGCCATAGTGGTGAAATGGACACCACTATGGCGCAAATGCCCATGGCGTTACTGCTTTCAGCCCAAAAGGGTGATATGTATAATATAAAGAGTTCAGGTTGAACAAATCACCAAAAATGCGCTGAATTCACTTGAGCTGCTTATAGGAAACAAGCCGTTCTTCTTTGGAGCTAATCCTACTACGGTAACTTAAAACAACACTTTTAGTTAAATTCAGTGCATGTCAGCTTGATATCACTGCCTTCGGTCATATCAGCCAATTTCTTTTTCCTCCTCAGCCCTCCGAGGAAGTCAAGAGCCACTTACATGAGAAGTAGGTGCCATTCCGATCTCCTTAAGGCTGATTATTGGTAAAACATGGAGATATTTAGGTGCCCTAATCTCGTTCGAATGTTGAACAGACTAAAGGAGGACTTGTGGCCCGATTGGAAGGAAGCAACTGAAACCGTTTCCCTGTTTACAAATGAGGAGAAAACCGACAAGAAATGATTCCGCGATATTATGTGACAATTTCAAAGTGATAAAATACCGGATAATTCTCGGAAGCAGCGAATGAAATATGCAAAAACATAGTGATCATTTATTATTAATGTAAGCCAACTTGATATGCCGAGTACGAACCCTCTCTAAATTTCGTCCTACGCTCTCTCACATTTCCGTGCTATTTAAAAAAAAGTTTTTCTGACCATTAGCCATGATTTTGAATAGGTTTCACACTCAACATATTCTCTACCAGCATCTGATATTAACATATCTGATGGGTTCATTCGCATCTGCTATTTATTCTGCTTTCTGTTAAGCTTGTTTGCATTTCTTCTTTGCAATGAGAAAACACTTTGTGATATGATCTCTTCTCTCAATGCCAGACACTGCCAGAGAGAAAAAGGCCGAGGGAAGAGATAGGGAGGGAGAGGTCGTAGAGTGGCACAATCGCACAATATTGCGGTTTGGGTGACCTCTCTGGAATGCCATTGGATACATTGATCAGCCACTTGGTTGGAAGTTTGAGCACGCGAACGGTTATGTTTCGCGCGATCAATAACTGTATCTGTGGATTAGTGAAACATAACTGATTTCGTTCTCGAGCTGCCAACCATCTCAACCAGCTGCGGCCACAATAATCCCCCGTCCGCTTGAGTCACTCGCCGCTTTAATTAAAACAATTCTCGCCATTTAGCACCGTCTCGCTCTTTAGTGCCGTTGTTCATAGGGCAAAAGAGAGAAAATTGACAGTAAATCGCTCTAAACTGTAGTACTCTTTTTCTGTGAAAAGTTGCCGCGTCCTTCTTTTTATGGTCCGTTCACTCCATTACCGATCGTCATTTCACTGTGTTTGATTGCTATTCCTCCGTTCTTATCAATACTAGGTTTTCTAAATCAGTAGTCAAATGTTGTTTCTACGAGCTATAAACAACCGCTCTGTTGAGAATGGAAGAATCAGAAATGAATTTGGCTACCGATTTAGAGACCCTAATCAATACCTCGTGCACCGTGTTGCCAGATTGTTTGTTTGCCTTGCAAATCCGTACACTTCCTTCCCCACTGACTCACTCATCAGAGAGCAGCCATAGGAATGCGCGGCTCCGTTCACATTCTCTAGGCGCTCAGAACTAGCCGTTTCATAAGTTACTAGTCAATAGATCAATTCCAGAGTGCATTTCTCATTCGCCTAATCGATTATTTGAAAGAGCGGTTATCTCTACGAGTGATAGACAACAGTTCTTGTTTTTTGCATTTTACTATTGATATTGAAACGCTGAACTTGACCAATGAGCTGATGACATGCTGTTGTAGATGCCCGCCAACCCCCTTCTCAAGAGAGACTGGCAGAAGGTGAGTGCCATTGAGTGCATCAAGGTTCAACAGAGGGACAAAGTTCAGGATCACGTCTATTTGGTCCAGTTCCCACGTGCTGGATGCATTCCATCTCCTTCTCCATTCGCTTTGAAGTTGGAGACCTGGCTGAGACTGTGTAAAATTCCCTACTCGGTAAGCTCGTAGGGTGTCGCTATCAGTGGCTTTTGTGCAATTATCATCCGTCTATTAGGTTGTTGCATAAGTCTTGTTACATTGGTTCATTAGGTGGTGTTTGCTAGCGAGGAACTCGTTTTAGGTATGGTCACCTATGTCATCATGGACTATGAGTCTGCCCCTACTTAACATATG
>JACMIF010001818.1:0-21245 GCA_014805445.1 Diplogasteroides magnus | reverse complement strand
TGTGCCTGGAAACAGGCGTTTTTCGGACCAAATAAAATTACGCTGTGAAGTCGCCAGTGAAGCTTTTGGTATGAAATTTCTCAGGGGTGTAATGGGGCCCTTGATACTTCCACGGAACCACTTTGGTTAACTTTCTAGACAAGAGCTAGGTATTGTGTACATGTGAAAAATGGTTTCCACAGTAAAATCAGATGAAGAGCTAGGCTCATGAAATTTTCAGGGAAGTTGCCCGAGTACCCAAAAATAGTTATCGGCTACTTAGACAGTCATTTTTCCTTTATCCCTGTGCAGGGCAGTCGTGAGAATGCAAAAAGGGGTCATCTTTGCCGATTTTTCCTGCAATGGGGAAGCGTCCTAAAATTCCAATCTAAGTTGTTTTGAAGAGTTCCTGGAGTGATATACCACATATGAAAATTTGGCATCATTTTGACTCCTAACGGCAAAATGACAATGTTTTGAATACCCAATAGACCTTCATTTTTACGTGGGGAAGCGGCCACTCGAGATACAGGGTCGTCAAATACAAGGAAAATCGTCACATTCGGTCAAGTATTACCAAGAAAAATTTCAGATTTTTTCGAAAACCGAGGGCGAAGATATCGGAGAATATATATATATTTACTGACTTATGTCCAATTGTGTACGTGTTGCGGATAATTAGTAATTGTTTTTGAAAAACGTTTTATTAGTGATCAAAATTGGAAAATATGCATACGTTGATGCCATAAATTTTCTCTACGACGCAAGCTTACATAATAGTGTGCAAACAAAATTTATATTATCTATGACCAATCCTCTTTCAAAAACCGCTTGTTGTTTCAGCGATTCGCGCCTAGCAATTTTGTTATTTCGCCTGTAATGCTCCTCCTTTTCATTAAAATGACTGGTGAATATCTTTGGATTGTGAGAATACGAAAATCAATGCCTTGACTTAAACAGCAGGAACATTTTACGCATGACTAGAGGTGTCCAGAATACTTTAAGAGAGAAACTGATTGTTCAACTTTTTTTTCTCAAATTTGACATGTTTTGTTTTTCTAACACTACACCAACAGCATTGATAGACAGACAGTACTAGCATCAGATCCGAAAGATGTCTGAGAGTAGTAGATGATAATTTATCCCCGAAACCGTAAATTCTTCTTTGCTTTCAAAAGTTAGAAGAAAATGAAAAATAGGAAGGGACTTATGTCACAACCTAATAAGATGCAGTAAATAACAAATGCGCACGATAAGTCATTTTTTCGATGTAACAGTTCTTCTCGGCCGTTTTTTGTTGGTTCTTCAAATATTTCCATTGAATATGTTTGGGCACTGTGAGCGGAGAAGCACAGTCATGTTTGGCTTATTGGTTAGTCTGTGATAATTATACGTTTTGGTCCGAGGTTCGATCCCCTTCAATGCATTTGTTTTTGCTATTTATAGAGATAAGCTAATATATTTTTAAAACACTGGCAACGTTCAAATAATCATTTTCACTAAGGAGAATGTAGACGGATGACATTTATTGAGCCGTTCTAGGCCCTCATTTACTCAGTTGACAGGCGCTAATTGAAGGGCACAAGAGGAGGCGAGGGGGAGCGGCTCGCACAATGACTGTGCGAAGTCATTCCATCATTCCATTGTGCGAGACTGTGCGAACTCGCACAGTGTACGAACTCGCACAGTGTACGAACTCATTCCACTGTGCGAGACTGTGCGAGCTCGCACAATGACTGTGCCGGCGAAATCTCGCACAATTGACTGCGCACAGTCTTGACTACGTAGTCAGACTGTGCGAAGCCTTTCGCACAAAACGTTATGCGCAGTCAATTGTACCAATTGTGCGGCAGTCAAACTGACAACCCTAGTTAGCACTGCGCCTGGGTGACCTTGTTCAATAGCTGTCAATAATATCCTGTTAGGATAGTCGGTTTTGTTCTAGTATTAGGTTGAACGGTAAGTCTTGTCCCTTTTTCTTTTCCCTACGCTTATCTACGTTGAAACTCAAAATGACTTCTATCCGTAATTATCATAGACTCCCCACATAAGATCTCACTAGCTGCCACAGACAAGAGCTTCAGCCACCGAAATGAGGTGCGGCGCGATTTTTCGAAATTGGTCGGCTAGCGCGCTTTCGTCCCCCCTTCCTATACATTACTGCGTCCTAGCTCAGCGAATAGAGCTACCTCGAAGGTGTCAACAGACAAAATGTAGCCAACTGAACTTCAGTTAACCTAGAATTTTCTCCTCACTCATTTCTCAATATTTGCGGAGTTACAGCTGAAATAGTGGGACCACTCAAAATAAGTTTAAAAACCTCAAAAAACGTTTAACGTGCAGTTAGGACATTGTGCTTCTTCCAGTTAACGGGTAATATCAGGATTATTATAAAAACAAAAGTTGAACCGTTTACGTTTTCAATTACGACCACAGTACGCAAAAACGCTGTTTTGGTACGACGTTTTGACAAAGTCCAGCGAGGTGAAAATAAGAAGTTATCGTAAGTTCAGTTGACTACATTTTGTCCGTTGACACCTTTGAGGTAGCTCAACTGCTAGAGCTAGGACGCACACAAGTAGAGAGGGGTCCAAAGCGCGAGTCGACCAACTTCGAAAAATGGCTCCACGCCTCATTACTGCGGCTGAAGCTGGTGACTGTGGCAGTTAGAGAGGTCTTATGTGGGGAGTCTATGATAATTTTGGATAGAAGTCATTTTGAGTTTGAACAGAAATAATCGTAGGAAAAGGAAAAGGGGACAAGACTTTCCGTTCAATCTAATAGATTGGTACCAATGAAATAGATTGGTGCACAAAAAAAAGTACTCAAAAAATAGATAAAAACAGATTGGTGCATTAAAAAAGGTTGGTGCATATATTTAAAAAAAGTTTTCGTCAATAAAAAGACTGATGCATTAAAAACAGATTAGTGCACGCTAGTTCCATCCAGAAGTAACCTGAAATTACTTATTTTGTCAAGTTTTCTAATTTTTATGAATATTTTATCACGAGCTCTATGAGAAAGGCAACAACCCCCTGGTTCAATAAATTCAATTTGATTCTAGTGTCCACCTAATTTTCTTAAAAACAAGCCATGACATTTTGCATATTTTACAAATTGTCTTTTACGAATGCATGAACCCAATGGTTTTATTTCGGATTGTTAATCTACGAGAAATTTGCTACATCATAGGCTACCTCTAAATTTCTTTTGACCACCGGAACAATGCGGTATAAAATTTTGAATGAAAAAATTAGCAGAAAAATGCCATTTTCGTCATGTTCTAGCTCCTGTAACTCGTTTAGAAATCGATTTCAGACGAACTTCCTCCACAAAAGTTTCTCGTATTGAGGTTTTCTTTCGATATTGGTGTTAAAAAGTGAAGGTCATCATAAGTAATTTTTTCTCGAACATAGCTGCCGTCATAGGTCGAAAAATGCCGTCATATGTCGAAAAATGATATCTCATGACCTCACACAATTAGTATCTCATAAAATTCTCCATTAAAAATAAATATTTTGGTTTGGTTTTCAGCTCATGAAATCGATTTTAAAGCGAGTTATGGTCATTCAAGCATCTGAACGCGATTATTCCGCCGTGATGCCATAAAACGTTCTAGAGCCCATAACTCGCTTTAAAATCGATTTCATGAGCTGAAAACCAAATCAAAATTATTCATTTTTAATGGAGAATTTTATGAGATACTGATTGTGTGAGGTCATGAGACATCATTTTTCGACCCCTCCGGCAGCAATTCATTGCTCTCCTGTTTTAGCTGTTTTGTCATTCCGCACCCATTCTCACAAGGGAACGGTCTGAGGAGGGGGATGAAATCAGAACCAACGACTATGTGCGATTTATAGGAGTATGTCGGACGTGTCGAACACTAATAGTGAGAATCATTTCCCATGGCTCATTTTTGAGAAAAAAAGCGTCTAAAGGCTCGAAAATGTCAAAACTTGCTATGTTAGAGAATTTTACACGCGAAATCCAGACTTCACTGAGGGACGTGCATGCCTGCAATAGAGAGTACTGCTGTAGTACATTGCACATGACTTTTTACTAGACTTGCTGGCTAAGGCATAAAAATGGGGGGGGGGGATTTTCAAACACTTTTGACAATTCCCCCCATTTTATCCCTTAACTTGCAAGTCAAGTAAAAATCGTGTGCAATGTACTACAGCAGTACTCTCTATTGCAGACATGCATGCATGTCACTCAGTGAAGTCTGGATTTCGCGCCCATGTGAGACCATAAAGGGATGAAATTGATTGTGAGCTGCTACTCCGCCGTACTCAAGTCTCTTAATTATTGTATATATACGTGATTAGGGGGCAAAGCAAGGGTTGGCAACCAAGAGAAAGGATCAAAACAGGATGACCTTGAGCGATGGCGCACGTGAAAACGTGTGGGGGCACGTAAACAGTTCCTCAGCGATTTGGTCGTTGTACGAATGTTCTAACACGAAAACCATACGTGTAGAGTGAAAGACCATCGAAAAGTACCAAACATGGACGTCTGCACTATAATGATGTCATTGCATTAAAATTATTTAGCAGAGAGAAGAACAATTACAACTGCTACTGATTGCACCACCGCCATATCAGACGCATAGACACGACGGCGCGATCGAAAACACAGAGAGATGGAAAGCACTTTGGGATACACTCAACACTATTCCTTAGGGCTATAAACCTCAATAACAATGCCAGAAACCGGCAGAATTTTGACGGACATTACCAAATCTTCTGATTGTGAGTTCGAGGCGATTAGAAAACACTTTGAAAAAAGTTTAATGTGAATTTGAAATTGCTGACTCGAGTACTGAAACACCTCTCTTTAAGGCTTCTTTAAACCTGAGATTTGCATGGCAGTGATGTCGATCAATAGTTCCATTTAATTGTTTACACCAAGTGGAGATCAATACAATTAGCGTAAAGTTCCGTTCAACCTACTGATTACTGTTTTGCTGATTAAAGATTTGTTCGCGAATTAGATTCATTGTATGCATCAATCAATGGACAATTCATTAAGAAGCGTTTTAAATATATGCAGGTTTCAGAAAGCATTGATATTTCACATGGAAATGCAGCACTGCCCTCCTCTCGGCAGCTTATCTCTTTCCCCATCCTGAAGTACAATATCATGGGTCTCGTAAAGCTCTTTCGTAGGGGAAAAGGCATCAGGGGAGGCAACTCAGAGCGTTTTGCAACTTTCACAACTTGATTACATTTCTTTGCATTTGAAAAATTTCATATTCATTGATTATACTGTTATTTCTTCAACATTTTAAATATATAATCGAAAACCATTATATAAAAAATGTGTAGGTACATACCCATTCCACCATAGCGACCCATGCCTCCCATGCCGCCCCAGCCTCCTCTTCGCCTTCCCCATCCTCCCATTCCACCCATGCGTCCGTAACCCATTCTTCCCATTCCCATTCCTCCCCACTGAGCCTCGGTCAGGGAAAGCATGCAGAAAGAAGCGACAATCAGGAGCAGCACACGGTACAGCATTCTGAATGTTAACCATTGTGAACACAGCCAACTGCGAACACATATTATGCATCCTAACTGAACTGTTGCTTTAGTATATTTATCTCACAGTTGAAACGTATCCCGTAACGACGAAATAGTATGTAAAAATGAGAGACCAGGGTGGCTGTGAGTCGCGCACTAGGAATAACAGTTCAGATAGGATCCATAATATGCAACTCGGGTCCATAGAAATACATAGAAACATTCAGCCAAAATATCGCCAGTATAAACTGGCATTTGCCTCATTCAGCATTAAACTGCCACATGTTGAAGTTAAATGGTCATATTTGGCAGATTGTTTCAAACAAATATAGGGAAATTGGTTGGCGTTCGTCTGTGTGAATAAGAGGGAGGAGGCGAAGATGCATCTGAGGCAATACAAGTTAATCTACAGCAACTGCAGGAGGCGGATGATCCATCTCGGCTGCGATTCCTTATGTATACGCGGCAAGCGTGGTGTCGATCAGAGCTACACAAAACTTGTTGTCAGAGACAACAGATGAAGTGGAGACGGCCTGAGGTGGAATTGTTTTTATTCCGTTGACCAATAATCATGCGACGCCTGCTCTCGCCGATCTATGTCTAGTACATAGTGTAATTGAAAGTGAAAAAATAGTGTAATTGAAAGTGAAAAAACATGATTCTGACCGGCAGCAGGCGCATTTCCGAGCGGTTATCCTCGCTAAACACTGACCAACCACTATGTGTGATCGCAGACAACAGAACTACTTGCGATTGGAGAACCCTAATAGTGAATCAACATTCAGTTCCTTGTACGCCGGTAGTCATGAAAACACTTCAGGACGTTTGTCCTGGAACGAAAGTGCGAGCCGTGATACACAACAAGAAATATCTGAGCGCTCAGCACGTACTGATAACTCACTGTTCAATGCAAACAAAGAGTGAACATACGAATAAGCAGAGTGTCAGAATACAAAACGTGTCAATCGCGTCGCTAGTGCCTACGAGAATAGCCTGCATTGTATAATAAATCTAGCCTCAACATCATGAGCGCTCCAGATGGTCATAGAATGAAGTTATGAAGATTCTACTTCGATATCTCGATGATGAAAATCTACAGTGAAATACATAAGAAAAATGAAATCTCCGTGCAAAATCAGGTAGGGAAACATGTTTCTGACTTCCTCGGACTTCTCAAATCCTAAGACGCCCCACGGGGTGATTTTGTCGTGGACCCGAAATTTATCTGTAGCACTCCTTACACTACTATCTACCCTAATTTATTTGTATGGGTATCTTGCCTGAAGGCAAAATGGTAAAACATTGAAAAAAGTAGCGGCTTCATCGATTTTTAGTTTTGCCCTGATGGAATTTCCGACCACGTCATAAAAGAGATCGAAACAGTACTGATTGATGTGATTGTGAAAATTTATCATGAATATTCGTTGAGAATGAAGCCAGTTATTGCCAAAGATATGGGTGTGCCCTCACTTTTGGCGCTGACTGTACTATTTTCCAGGCCGGGCGTTTTCCCTTAATGAGGAGAAGCCGGTGCTGTCAAAGATTCTACACAGATTCTCTATAAGCACGCAGAAGTAAGCCATTGAATGGCAATTACTATTATAGTGCTAAGGAATCCGCATTAGCAAAGTGTTTAGGAAGCACATAGACAACAGATGTGACCTTGAGGTCTTCCTGATCCCGTCGTTGGGAGTTCCAATCACACTTCGAAGAAGAAATTGAGAATTATGATCAACGGCTTTCAATCATAAAAAAATGTTTTCAATAATAATAATGCACTCTTTTGGCATATCGCCCTTGTCATGAAATCTTCGAAACAGCCCCCGTCATGAAACATCAATCATGCATATCTCATTATCAGTTCAGTTACATATTTCTCAGATAGAGGGTATGGAAATCAATCAGAACACTCGTTGCGACTTTTAGTTGGCTGGACACTCTTAAACGTGTGAAAATATTTTTTGATGTTTATCCAGATAATTGATCCCATAAAAACACTGATCATATCAATAAAGTAAAAAAACGCTGCGATAGCCGCCCGTTCTAGGAATTTCAAGGATCTAAATCCGCTTTTTTTCTAGACATCCGCTTGATGAAAAGCGGCCTTATTTGGTTTGAGAGTGTCCAGCTAGCGGTGTTATAATTGATTTCCATACTTTTATTTGTTCTGTGGTTTCACATGATTTGTAAACTTTTATTGATCCCTCTCCATAATTAAGCGTGAAATTTCGGGCGAAAAGGCAAGTGTTACTCTCTTGGCGAAGTTGCATCGGGACATTTGCATTCAACTAATGACGGCGCCCGCGAACAAAGATCCCCTGGAGGAAACGCTTGGAACGCCAGGGTGTGACTCCTAATCGACTGGCCCAGCAGTCCACCGGCAGGAACACATCCCCCTTGGATTATCCCCCTGACTCCGGAATAAAGACTTTAAAAAGGACGTTTGAAGCATCTTCGGTAAAGTAAAGGTAAAATGCTTTCCGAATTGTGCTGTGAAATCAACTCGCTGGGGATCAGTGTAGCCGATCAGCTAGGACATTTAAGATGGGGGTCCAAATTAGGGTGGGGAAAGGAAGCAAAATCATTCGCCGCGTGCTTGCTTTTCAGCGCTGCGAAAAGACACCGGTGCTCTTTTCAAGGAATGAAATAGTCACCGGTGACTATTTGCCAAAGTGAGTACGGCTAACTCCTTTTAAAGCAAAGGTTTTTAGCTTAAATTTTTAAAGTAACTTCTTAATTTCATGTCTATATCACATTCCAAATTTCACGTCATTTGGATAAGAACGAAGCATATGGTAAATAGTCATACCTGGGCATCCTCGAAATGTGCACCGGTGACTATTTGCGCGGCGTGGAATGAAAGCGCAATTAACGCTTCCTTTCGTACTTCGCACTAGGGTGGGCCGTTCGATGATCATTTTTCGATCCCATCGCCGATGCTGAGCGGTCGATCCTTCCCTCTTCGATGGGATCGAAAGGAAGGATTGAAATGAGCATCGAAGGACCGATGCTGGGGCCGATGATAGCATCGAAGGACCGATGATATCATCGGTCCCATGAAGTGAGAAATGAAGGCTCGAAATGAAACAAAAAGCGGGGGTTCTTCGTGATTTTCGCGTGTGGCAATTTTGATACATACGTTGTCAGGATGATATCTAATGATATGAAGATCCTCCTTCCGTTTTGCAGAATAATCGTAACCCATCCAGTCTAGCACAAACATACTTTTTGTGACTGTCTTAATTTACAGCATCTCTTTTTGAAAATCTCGTTCACCTCTAATCGTTTTTTTCCAAATTATATTTGCCTTTATGATGAAGCTACCGTAACCCAAGGACTTGGAGAAAGGGCTGGAACAGTCTGACTGCCCTAACAATTTGACCGTCAGTACCACTATTCCCCTATGGGTCCCATAAAATTCGTCTGTATGTCACTTGACACGTTTCCGGAGATTTTTTTCTGAGAGCGCAATTGAGAAAGAAAGAAAAGCCACGTCTGCTTTGCAGTTTTTTAAACAAATATAGCAAACAACGCTAGTACAAGAGTAGGGTGTCGCATTTGGGCAGGTACTCGGGCTACCCGGCCCGGCCGGATCTTTACGGAAATTTAAACTTTTGGCACAACCTTTAGAGTACTGTTTTACATATTCCGTTGACAAGCTTTGACTGTGCAAAACGCGGTATTTGTGCTACAGTATGCTAATCGATAAACTGTTGTAAAAGTTTGCGATAGACTGTATGGGTTACGGTAGTCCCACAATCGGAAAAAGGATCTTCATATCATTAGCAATCATCCTGGCAAGGTAAGCAACAAAATTGCCACACGCGAAGATCAGAAAGAACGCCGTTGTTTGTTTCATTTCGAGCCTTCATTTCTCATTTCATGGGACCGATGATATCATCGGTCCTTCGATGCTATCATCGGCCGATGATATCATCGGCCCCAGCATCGGTCCTTCGATGCTCATTTCGATCCTTCCTTTCGATCGGATCGGCCGTTCGATGAACGATCGGATCGAAGGGCCGATCATGCACCGATCCCCCACCCTACTTCGCACCCTGGTCCAAATGCATTCTCGGGCAAAATACCTTGCGCGACATCGTCGACCTGAAATAATGACGTTATTTATTGTGAATCCGGCTTCATTACAAGGGAAGCAGCTTGGCTTATGAATGCCGGTGCTCGTGGATGAAAGATAAAAACGCCACTGTTGTAAAACGGACAAATGCGACATCTTTGTCGTCATTATCATGAAGTAAGCGTCCATTTCGCCATTATGGCGCAAGTGCCCATGGCGATGCTGTTTTTCTCCCGTGTTCGTGCTCTTTGGACTCCCCTGTTCCCGCACTCGCTGGAAAATACTATTGTGTCAAAAATAGGAGTAAAGTGCACCATTGTTGCCTGTTCACCCATTCGAACCGGTCGTCTATGATAGAGCGAGATAGAATGAGTCGCTGATGCATTCAGACAAACGAGATGCACTTTATTCCCATTTTCGACACCTTAGAAAATACCCCCATGAACACTTGTTTCCATCAAACATACTGTTCCCGTTGTTTGAGAGCAGTGACATATATGTACTGCATAATCACTCAACGCCCTTTCGCTACTGAAAGGCACTCGAGCCATAGTTTTGGCGCAAATGTTGCTCACTTGTCTTTCACCTCCGTTCGCATCCTGTCAAGTATTGCATTTCCACCTTTAAAGGATTCGTGCAATCTTTCGAATCTCGGCTCGAAATCGACCCTCATTAGCTCAAAGCGTTCTGCACAACTTTGTCGTCTTTCATAAAGATGGACTCGATCCTTTCAACCTCGATTCCTTCGCTGATAGAGCTTGGAGAGCTACAGGTGAGCTTCAGAACTTCACAATCTGTAGTAAACTGCGTATTTCTCATTCGTCTAAACTCGAAAGTCTCTAAATTCGATAGAAAAACCACGGAGATTGGAAGAATGCGCTTCCAATCTATTTCTACCGATTTTGAATGCTATATTAAAGAAGCCGTCCAGCGAGATTCTCGATTTACAATTCTGAGAAAGTAGCATGAGCATGGTCGATAACATATGAATGAACCCGTGTACCATTCGATTAAAATTATCCGAATGTTGTACTGGAGACAGGATCTCAACCAAAATTCGTGAAAAGTAGATGACTGTCAAATTCGCATATTTTAGAAAAATTCTGGATCAAGATATTGACCATTATTGTTTTCACACTCTTCGAAAATCATGCATTTTCTATTCATAATGACTTGATGAGCTGTTGATCAAACCTTAACATATTACAGCACGTCGGGTACCGTAACATGAAATCAATGAATGAGACACAAAGGGCGAGGGAAAAATTAGTATAAACGCGAGATAAAAATACCGTACTAGGCAAATCGTGGCGGGAGCCCTATCTGTCGTTTTGGAAACTCACTTAACGGCTTTAATGAGTTTTCCCAATTCAGTCGAGTACACTATGGGCCTTAATCGTCGGCGTCCTACTCGCCTTCATTCTGGGAGGTGGAATGGGAGGCAACGACGTCTCGAACGCCTTCGGAACCTCCGTCGGGAGCAAGGTTCGCCCTAGCTGTTGCTCAGTTTCCTTGGTTTCGAAATCAACAGTAAAGTGCATTTCTCATTTTTCTTATCTCCGCGGTGCGGTTCTCTCTCCCAGACAACCGCTCCTAGGGGAATCAGACGAATGAGATGCATGAAATCACTGCTTTAGAAATCTTATATACCTCGCTCATTCATTACAGGCAGTTACCATAAGGCAGGCGTACATCCTCGCCACCATATTCGAGACGCTGGGAGCGGTGTTAGTTGGTGAGTTGGAATCGGACATGGAGGTGTCATCTCGGATTTCTAAATCAGAAGTAAACTGCATTTCTCACTTGTCTCTTTTCTGCGGAGCCGATATCTCTACGTTCGATAGACAACTGCGTCGAATGGAATAGACTAATGAGAAGCGCACTTTACTACTGATTTAGAAACCCTAGTGAACCCCCACTTTCTCCCAACGACAAGATCGAAGAAAACAGTGATTCGCAGGATATTCTGTGACTGACACAATGCGCAAGTCCGTCGTAGACGTCTCCATCTACAACAATTCACCTCATGTTCTGCTGTATGGACAAGTTGCGGCACTTGGAGGTAATCATTGTCATCCGTTTCCATCTGACTAACTAAAAAGTATATTTTTGGTGCATCAATCGATATTCTTTGACGACAGAATCCCGTGTTGTTCCGATATGTCAACTAGGGTTTCTGTTTCCGTAGTAAAGTGAGAGCATGTCTCTTGCGTCTAATATACTCGGAACGGGATTGCCTATCGCTCATAGAGACAATCCCGCAGCGATAAAACGAGAATGAGAAGTGTGCTTTGCATCCGACTTTGAAAGCCTAATTTCGAGCAATATTTGTAGGAACTTCAGCCTGGCTGATCATAGCCACCATCTTCTCTCTTCCCGTATCCACGACTCATGCCCTCGTAGGCGCCACTCTCGGATGGACACTGGTCATGAAGGGAACGAACGGAGTTGTGTGGAAGAAGATTGGGCACATTGGTTAGTCGGACGGATCCTTCCCCTGGGGCGAGAAAAGCTATTCAGTAGGGTGAGAGTCTTTAGGCGCATTCGTCATGTCTCTACTCTCAGCGGTGCGGTTCGCTCTCCATTTTGAAGATAACTGCACCGCGGAGAGCTGACGAATGCAGTAAAAAAAACTCGCATGCGATACCCTACTCTTCAGCCATCTCATGGGTCGCCTCACCCGTTCTCTCGGGATCCATTTCTTCCATCATCTACCTAGTGGTGGACCACCTCGTTCTCAGAAAGGCATGAACATTTATGGGAGAAAAGTCATCAAATGGAAGTTTGTATCAGGAAAATCCACTTGAAGCCGGATTTACTCTTCTTCCGGTGTTCTACTTCGTCTGCATCGGTCTCAACGTGTTTATGGTCCTGTATGATGGATCTCCAAGTAAGCCGACAGAGAGATGAGGGTCGCAATTTCAAGCGATTCCGCGACTGTGAGGGCACCACTAGCCTATAGTGGTGCCCCCAGGGAGACGGGAGGATGATGAGTCACGAAATATCACCGACAGTTGTGACCCTCTCACTGAAGATCATAACTGCGATGCGCGGCGAATGTGACTAATGCGGCGCTCAAAACGCCGTTTCGGTATTTTCCGCCGAAAAAAAACGGTTTTGAACCGGAAATTCCAAAATTTCCTCATAACTTCTTTCCTGACTGAAATTGGTTATTTTTCTATCAACAGTAAAAGTGCATCGAGATGAACAATCTCTTTTTTTATTCGCCCGAAAATGTTTAAGGACAACCTAGATACAGTTTTTTTCCTAAACGTTCCAAATTTGAATTCGCGGGCTTTTTTCGATACGTGGTTTTGTACACAGCATAATAGTCACTGAGTAATTAATGAAAGGGAAACTCTCTCATCATTCCAATTTGCTAGAAACCATGACTATGCTATGTTGCTATATATATGCTGCTATAGAGAGCGTCAAGCTTTTTTATTCGACAGTGCTGCTAATCAGAGATCGCTTTCGGCCGATCTCTTATAGTGTAGAAAACACTGAACTTTTGGAAGTGCAACAGTTAATAAAAACAAAGAAATCAAAAGTAATCGAAACAACAGGATCGCGCCTGTCCATGGCACAAAACAGGAAGTTACAGCGAAAGTGGGAACATTTCCGTGCCAACGCGAATGATTTGCATTGTGGCGGAAATAGGGACACTATGAGTAGCCGGCTAGTTCAACTGGCTAGTTCGGAACAGTTCGTGATAAATGCAGACAGTAGGAGCTGATATGTTGTTCGCTTGGAGACAACCATTGCGAGAGAATTAGAAGATAGAAAAATGCGCTTCTGCTTGATTTCCGTTCAGTACAGATAAACTTTTTAAAAAAACTTTTGGTTTCATCATCAAGCATTATATTGTTCCTGGGGTTAGTGAGGACTTTTGGAAGTGCTACTACGAGCACAAGAATCAACAGTAGGGTTCTCTTATCAATTCATTTAGTACATTTGTCGTTCTTTTAACGTTCAGTTGTCTGTTAATGCAATAAACAACCGCTCCGCGGAGGTTAGACGAATGACAAATGCACTAAATGAATTGATAAGGGAACCCTAATCAACAGGATAGCAGTTGCCCATGATACATACGATTAATGGCAAAGGCGAACGAGGGCGAATCATTTACATTGTGACGGAAATAGGACCCGATGATGAGTAGAGGGGAGTAATGAGTGGAAACAGTGGGAATTGATATCCCGTTGTTGATCATAAAATCTGAGTAGCGGAACTGCCTCAGGGGTCTCTAGTATTCACGGGACTTTAGCACTTGTATGAAGACTTGAGTAGGGAGCGGAAAACAGGCAGAATTACATTTATTTTTCTGTCGTTTAATTCCCTCGGAGCTGTTGCCCAGCACATTAGGAAGACAACCGTTCAAAGGATACAAAAATGCACTTCTGCTTTCTTTCCTCGCCCAATCATGAGTGATCTTAGGAGCAATATGCATACGTTGCAGTGCTTCACTTTGATGATCTGCCTCTGTGGGCTTGCATCCTCATTGCTGGCGCATTCGGACTTGTCGCCTCTATCCTAGTACAGTTCATCCTGAAGCCAACAATGAGAGCAAAGATGTCACGTTAGTCTTCCGCCACTACCTGTCAGATCGAAAGAGTACTGTTGTAGCTACAACGACAACAACGACATTGGACATCGAAAGCGCTCAAGTCCATCCCATTGGGCACACGAATGGTTCGTCTCCACTTTGTTGAAGGCTCCTATTATGGGTGGCATACTAGAGTAGGCATTCTGATTCTTTGGTCGGCTCACCGCGCCCATGCGACTCATGAGTGGAGGAGTCGACTCTCTCGTATCGAGTCGGGATTCGTGGATGGCTCTTTAATTTTTAACTAAGAAAGAAAGCAACTGTTAAAATCAAGCTTCCCTTTCGTGAAAGTACTTTGAGGCAGTCTAGATGATTCCAAGAACGACTTACAATCAGCCAATCAGTGAGAAATTTGTCCGTGAGACAGTAATGCAACTACCCATTTCCATTTGCGCATGGAGGGGTGGAGGGTGAATCGCGACTCATTTTCATCCCAACTCCGAGTCGGGATGGCCATACCGACACCTGACTCCTTCATTTTATAGTCAAATGAAGGAGTCGACTCATTCATGAATCAGAATGCCTACTCTATGGCATATTGACCATTTTTTATTATAAGTTTCACAGTTCCAATATTGTGAACGCACCTTTATATGGACTTGGAGCTGTGAAACATAATCAAGAAAATGTCATTCTACCAACCATGCCTAGTTCCTATGCGATATTGTAGATATAACCGCATGGGATAAGGTGAAGGCAGATTCGAACGTCGATATAGAGGAAGAGAAGGAGGAGGAGTACACTGGATCAATGAAAGTTCTCATGTACGCTCACTTTATGGGTGGCAGATCGCTTTTTGGTACTATATGTTTCAATGCCACTATATATTGGAAGATTTATACACTCTGTGAAGCATAACCCATGAAGTAGCCAAACTGTCAGCATAACGTTCATTTTCAATGGAGGTCAAACAAATAATCCTCAGGGACTTTCTGCCTTGCTCCAAGCGAGTGGACGACGAGAAAACGCTCAAACTCTTTGGCACTCTTCAATTGTTCACTGCATGCTATGCTGGATTTGCGCATGGAGCGAACGATGTTAGGTGAGAGATTCGTCTATACACAACAGATATACAACCGATTTTTGGTGGATAGTAGGGTTGTGCAAGCCACTGGCACTGCAGTGGTTCTCTGACAATGAGAGGAAAGGTGCCGTGCCCGTCCCCCTTCCACCACCACCACCACAGGGTAGGTACCCTGTGGCAGGATTCAGTGTGATTCTGACCACTGAACCCTGCCACAGGGCAAAATCCTACCAATGGGGGGAATGACCTTCCACTGCAGTGGTGAAAGGGGGAAGGGCAAGGCATCGTTTCCTCTCAGTGGATCTTTGCACAACACTATTGGATAGGTACTTCTGCTGGATGGTAGTTGGGCTTTTCTTTTGATACTACCATCCAGCAATATTGTATTTTTCCTGTGTTTACTGACTAGAACAATCAGAATGGCCCTTCCAGTAATGCCCTTGCTCCTCTAACCGCAATTGTGGCCATATACCGGGGCGACTTCGCCCAGTCAGAAGGCATTCCCTTCTATGTCTTGCTGTACGGCGTTACTGCAATATGCCTAGGACTGTGGCTGTTCGGTATGATGCAAAATAAGGTTGCTAAAACGGAAATTTTATGCGTGAACGAGCATTTCTTCTTCTTTGTCTAGTCTCCGAGGAGCGATTGTCTCTTTCATGTGATAGACAGAATTAGATGAATGAGAAGTGCAAAATTACCGTTTTACGAGTCGAAATGTAATAAGGCATGGATGATAATCGCTAAATGCACAGGCCACAACGTGATCAAGACCGTCGGGACACACATGAGTCAGGTGACTCCGGCAAGGTTTGCATGGCATGACATGAGCCCCACGAATACGCATGATTTCAGTGGTTTCTGCATTGAATTTGGCGCAGCACTGACTGCCCTGATAGCGTCGAAAATCGGGCTGCCAATCAGCACAACACACTGCTTGGTATGCGTTACGCTCGTTTAATGGGGATTAATAATGGAAGATTAGTGTTCTCGCAGCTCAATAAAGTATAATATTTCATATGGACACCAGCGCCATTGACATTTGCGCCATAGTAAGGGTGAAATTGTGGACTCTCGAGCCCCGTGGTGTGATGGATGGCGCAGCTGTCCATATCAACAATGGCGCAAATGCCCATAAAGCTGTATTTTTTCGCCCATTAAATAAATTAACATATTCTGTCACAATTTGCACCTACAGTACTCCGAGGCGCCAGAAACAGCGATTATTTTGCAGATCGGAAGTGTCGTCGCGGTAGGAATGCTCAAATCCGTTAAGAGGGTCAATTGGACAATCTTCAGAAACGTCGCCATGTCATGGGTGGTGACTCTGCCAGCAGCAGGTACGTATCTTCCTTCTACTCCATCACTATTGCGTGTTCAGGTGCCATTTCTGCCGTCATCATGTTCATATTGAAAATCGTGCTGGGCTTGCAGTAGTGCACAGCGTCATTCTTCACTTCGCTATTGTAACCATAATGAATTAGCAATTTCACGTGGCTGAGAAGGCATAACCCGATCATGTACCAGTCCATGCCCCTTGATTATGCTATTCGTCGCGGTCAAGATATGAATCTTCAATAAAATACCCAGAAACTTATGCCACAACCTAATAACTCTTTCGCAATTTTTCTAAATGGAAATAAAGTAGGAAATGGGGGGGGGGTGGACTCTCAACTTTCGACGGCTTTCAATTGATGCCTCGGGGCCATTTTTCAATAGGTAACTTTGTGCAGGTAAGATGCAAAGACAACGGGAATAGGGACGAAAACGACGGACGGAAGGAATCGCTTGAGTTTATTCATGTGCATGAGCAAAACATTGTGGTCATTATCACGGCGCAACTGTTCATTTCACTATTATGGCGCAAAGTTCCATAGCGGCTCTATTATGCATCCTAACTGAGCTGTTGCTCCAGTATATTTATTTCACATTTGAAACATATTCCGCGACGACGAAATAGCGCGTAAAATTGAGAGACCAGGGTGGCATCCAGTTGTGAGACGCGTACTAGGAATAACAGTTCAGATAGGATGCATAATACCAATGTTTATATCTCATTCACCATCGAGGTGGAGCGAAAACCGTCTAATGAAAGTGCTCGGGACAGTTTGGGCCTGGAAGAATGACGGTTCCGAATACTTGTTTGAATTCATCGCTCCATCTCTTCGAAGTCCTGTGTCGCCATTGTAGCACTTTCTTAGACCATCTATCATCACTCATTCCGGCAGCTTTCATCGACCAATCCATTTTCCGTTTTCCGGCTTCTACACGCGCATCGCTGACCTTTGTTACTCCACGAACCCATTCATTGGATTTGCGGTCAGAGAGAGTGGAGCTCTGCGAAGATTAGGCTAAAAGAGAAATGCACATCACAACTCATTTAAAAAATCCTAATTCCCTTCCCACCTCTTCCTCTCATTCTTCCTGCTCAGTCTCCATTCATATCTTAGGCTCCAAACGATGCAATAACAGTTCAGTTCTCTTCTCAAAAAGTGGAATAAATATTTGTCTTATCATTGTTTTCAATGATGAATGTGTATCAGACGATGTTACAACGGGATAATATGTGCAGAAAAAGGGTCAATCAGTTCTTGCCCAGCATCGTCTTCATGATGGTCTGGAACTTGTCGCTCTTGAAGACGGATGTTGACATGGGGAACTGCTTCTCGATGTCGGCCTTGGCGCCCTCAGACAGCGCCTCGTACTTCGTAACTCCGGCCAGCACCTGCATTAGGAGGATTATGTAATGTAATATTGAACGAACTTTATATACCGACTCTCAATTTAGTCCTACGTGCGCTCTCATTTGCGTGCTATTTCGTCGTTTTTAATGCCAGTAGGCGTGAGTTCGAATAGGTTTCAAAAGCAATGTATAAGGGCTGACTTTCAAATGAGTTTACATAAATAATATGGAAGAACAGATCTGCGATCTCTCACCTTGGTTTTGAGCTCTTCGAGGGAAGGCTTATTACCGGCGATAACGGCAGCCTGGACCTTACGGGCCTCGGCGATCACCTGAAGGAACTATTATGATCCTCTTGTCCTACAGTATCCCTTCGCCTCCAAATGTATCCCTTCCCCTCTTACAGTAACCTACAGTTCCTACAGTATCCTACACTCCTACAGTTACGCACCTCCTTGGCGAATGTCTTGGCCTCATCTCCGAGAGCCTCGATCTTCTGCTTCAACATGGTGTGGAGCTTCTCGGCCTTCACGTGGAGAGCAGGAGACTTCTCCTTCAGGGCAGCCAAAACCTGTAGATTACTGTAGTCTACTGGTCTCTGATGCGGGGTCAGACCTCATTCTCGTCCTTGTACTTGGAGTAGTCGAGGGCGATCTCCTTGAGAATCTTCTTGTCATCGTCGGTGAGGGAAGTGATGAACTCCTTGGCCTGAGCGGGGATCATGTCTGAAAGGGAAGAGTTCGATGGAGGCAAACTTCTGACTACCGTACCCTTGTATTCGGCGGGAACGTCATTGAGGGTGAGGCTGGGAATGTCGAGGGGAAGAGCGAGACAAGCTGCGGCGAAGGCAGAAAGGATGACGAGTCCACGTATCATTCTGGCTCCCACCTGGAAGAAGGGGATTACTGTAGGATGAGGAGGAGGAAGAGGAGAGGAAGTGGTATTGATGGCTGATGGAGGAGAAGTGGACCTTTTATACTGAAGACCTGAGAATAATAGGATGGGGAGGCTCGAGGGTCACAACAATATTTACGAAAGTCGAGCATGAGACTGACGTTGGGACACAAGGAAAGGGCAATCACAAGTGAGACACATCAATACATAGATCAAGCGAGAACAACAATTGTTAAATGCGGAAACGTGATGTCGTTTATTTTCTTCCGCAGAGAGGAAAGAATACGATATCTCATTTTTGCAACGTTGTAAGAGCGACGAAAAAATCAGATTTCATTTTATTCAAATTATCGTTTTCGCTTGGCGACCGGTCGATCATTATCCTTTCTTCGCCTACGAGGATTGAATGTTCCATACGAAGAAAACGACAAACCGAGAAACGTGACTCGAAAAGTGCAGATGATTCAGAGGGAGAAAAACAATATCTCGTGTTTGGCTCACTGAGAACTACAGCCATCCTCTGTCATGTTGATTCCCTCACTCACACATGTTCTCAATTGACACTTCAGTCTGCAGTGCCAACTGTCCACTGTTGAATTTCCCCGAGGGAAAAACAAATCCTCGTCTGTTCATCTTTTGTTTTCCATTTAGCCCCTGCTGTAATGCGGACATGCAATCAGAGCCTCTGATTCAGAGGGGTCATTGGGGGGAAAGATCCAAGAAGCGAGTGCTCCATCATAGTGAAATGGACTGATGCGCCATGATTATGAGGACAACTATGGCATATCTTCATGGCGCTCATATCATTCACCCAAGCTCTCAGTTGTTTGTATTTAAGTAGTGACCGCTAGGGAGGAAGCCAGCAGCGCCCTGGATATTTGGTCCACAATGGTGAGATCAACATATTGAATTATAGCTCCTGTGAATTTCACCTTTATGGAGCAACTGTCGCAAAAATACAACAGGACATCCCACAAGGCAATCACTGTGTGTCGTAAACGCGAAAAGAGAACAAAAATTAAATGAATTTATGATAATTCAACTTTTTAATTATGCTTCACCACGAAAGTGACATGAGAGAGAAACAGTACTGGTGAGATATCGGGAATACTCGTATTATCTAAATATTGAGGAATTGTTTTTTCTCAAATCTCTATCAACCTGAATCAACCCGATTCAACTCAATATTATTACTTTCCGACAATAAACGAACTTGCTGATCACAGAGAGCACAATCATCATAGCATTTGCAAGATAGGCTCTGCACATTACCGTAACCGTTTCTAATTATCAAAAATGTACAGGAAAAAGACACAAATTAGATGATGATCCCTAGAAGTTCTATCCGAGAAGGGCATTCATTCTTACGTATGTCATAAAGTATGCCCTCAAAAAAGTGCATTTCAGTTCGAATTGATGTAAAATGCATGGCTAGCGGGAAGTACAAGTGAGCACTATTACCGGTCTCGAAACTATGGTGACACTATGAGTGACTTTAGCGCAGTTGCCATCCGTCTAATCTCGGCGAAGCTGTTGTCTCTCTCATGTGATAGACAATCGCTCCGCGGAGATTAAAACAAGTTCCGCATAAGAGCGGTAATGGTAGAACAGGGGTTGGCACAGATGTCAGATCCAAATGAAAAAAAAATCAGTAAACTCCCCTGGGGTGGGATACACTTCAGCCGCGATTTCAAAATTTTATTATTTGAATTAACCGATTTATGATAATAATAAAATATAAAATGAAAATTTTTATCTTTGATTTTTCGACCAAATGTTATAGTCCATTCGATAGAGAATCAAAAGTTGTGCAAAAAAGGACTCACGACATTTTCTCGTATCTCGAAAATTAAGCGAGTTATAGCGATTTTTTGTGTTTTTTGGGGTCCAAGTTTGTGAAAATCTCTCATTTTTCTACTAGAAAAACTCAAAAGTGCGCCTTCTATCATAAACCAATAAATTCTTCGGAAAATTTTACGTCGGATAAGCTTCTAAAATCAGATTTTGAGGTGCACCCATCGTGAGCAAAACCGGTTCGAAAAATGAAAATACTAGCAATCCGAAAGCCGGGTTCGAATCCCGCCACGGACAAACATCTTTTGCGAATTTATTTTGAGGTTCCAGACAAACTTCCAACACAAAAGTTTCTTATTTTGATGTCCTCTTTCGTTGTAAATCGAAAAAAGTAGGGGCTACGTTGAGTACTTGAAATCGACTTTCACGAAGGGGGTCAAAATGCCGAAATTTGGGTCAAAAATAGAATTTTTCCAAATAGGCGCCCAATAAATTCTGCATAAAATTTCATAAATTTTAATGGCTTTCCGAGTCTTTAAAAGTGAAATTCATGCAAGTTATGATTTTTCAAACGATTTTGTGAAAAATAGTCAGTTTGCGATAGACACGAGTTCCATCGCTCAACGTAGCACCTACTTTTTTCGATTTACAACGAAAGAGGACAT
>JACMIF010001817.1:0-21248 GCA_014805445.1 Diplogasteroides magnus | reverse complement strand
CGTTTTTCCATTACGATCGAAGAAGTCGTAATGGAAAAACGACCGCGCAAGACGAAGACAAATGAAAGACGCAGACGCGAAATGTAGTGTCGTTTTGTTATAGGCTCGAGTGACCACGCACTACTTGCAACAAACAACAACAACATTAATTGCAATTCCACAATAAATGGACATTGATGAATATTATAATATGTGAGTGGTCATTGTAATGTTTCCATTTTCTGAGACATGATGTGTGCTGTCTAGAGAGGAATTTTCTCGTTGTCTTCATCTCTTCATTCCCTTTCCTCCCTTCTTGTCATTGTCTTTTATGGCCCATATCACAATTAGAAGGACCACAAGTCTACACTCATGAGACACTCCCCTGTGCAAGTTCACCCACTCATTCCACTCGGGACCCACTCTCATCTGGCACAATGCCAACCTTTACTCTCTTGTAGTTGTGATGCTTCATCAGATATTTCTATCTCTACCTTTAACTTTTAAGATGTAATTGGAGAAGCGAATAGAGTGAATGGAAAGAGACTGAGTGCATTCCTTCCAATCCACCATTGTCTTCTTATCTCCACGTGTGACATCTCATCATTTCATGGTGTTGCGCTTTTCTTTTTGCATCTCATCACACCTTTACTCCAAAAAAATAATTTATGTTTCTGAATATAATTGGTTTTCATAAATGTATGTTCTGCAATGTAGAATACAGTATCTGGATACCGTTCATAGTTCATCATACTGTATCTCTTCAATTCGACCTCCCATAGGATGACAATGCAGATGTTTCATTCCATCAACATGAAGCTTTTCCCTCTAATCCCTTTTCTCTCCTTATCAGTAATCAACGTCAATCCTCTTTTCCCTGCACTCAATGCCACTGATTGTACATTCCCTCTCATCCCTGTCGAGTCTTGTCCATTCAAATAACTCTCATCTCAATCTACAACATCTTTCCCTTGTACTTCCCTTTAGAGTGATGACTGCATCCTCTGCATTGGTTGTTCTCCTTCCAACTCTTCTCACATTTCTGATCACTTCAGGAGTTTGGATTGGAGTGAGTTCATTCATTCGAGACTATCATTTGTAATGCTGAACTTGTTAACATTGCAAGTCAATCAAATGAATACAATCTTTTCTCTTATCAACACGTGGAGAAACTCTCATAAGTTGAGACCATTACGAACGGAAAGAATGTACCGAAGAGGAAAAGAAGAAGAGATTCAAACTGCGAGATCCTTGATCAATCATTACAGGTCTACTTTGTGGCTGGATTGAATAACCGAGAGGGAGGAACAGTGAATAACTTTTACTACGGTATGTGACAGGGTCACTTAACGAATTGAAGACTTATCTTCAGACAACAAATCAGATCCAACTGCAGTCTCATCCCTTTCTCCTTCATCTTCTCCTCCAATAACACTATCTCCTCCCATAACTCCTGACTTAAGTACAACTACTCCCCAAGTCACAGGTGTCTACTCTAACTGCACTTCCAATTGCGAGTGAGATTGACTGCGTAGAAGGACCAAGTTGACTGAGTATCATTTAGATTCATGTTGTGCGAGTCTCTTCCCAATGACCTCTACACAGGAAATGTCTATCGAGCGACGAACACAACATCGTGTTGGTTGAGACTGATTCGTGAATAGAGGGACTTCATTCTCTTTCATTCTCTTCTATTACAGAAGAGGCAAAAGAGGAGATTATCATTGGATCGTACTATTGGACTCTTCTACTCAAAGATACTACAGAATGTACTGATGATCATGGATTCTCAATTGAAGTGGGAGAAGTCAAAGGGGGCGGGGCCAAGAAAGAATATTAAGGGAGAGAAGATCTTCAATGGACTCATTTCAGCAGCCAAAAGAGGCATATCTATCAAGATTGCAATGAGTGATCCTCTTGCACAAGGATACAGTAGGTGTAATCATTCTCCATCTCATTCATTCTTCATTTCAGCATTCGAAGAGCCATACGCAATCAGAGATATCAATCCTGAAAAGGTAGATGAGTTTGTATTATAAGTGTGAATGTTGTATCATTGAGGTTCGAGTTCGTTCTCTCTCATTCCCAAAATGGTTTGGACACGGAATTCTACACACAAAAGTGAGAAGAAAGAGTGAGAATGGTTGAAATGAAGATGATTGAGACGTGGGTCGTGGATAGAAAACATACTTATGTTGGATCTGCTAACTTTGACTGGAGATCATTGACACAAGTGAGAAGGGAGGGGGAAGGGATAATGTAAGAGAAAGGAAGAGGGAGGGAGTACTGTAAGGGAAGGGAAGGATTACTGTAAGAGTACTCAGGTCAAAGAGATTGGAGTGGCATCATTCAATTGTCCCTGTGTGGGTGAAGATGTTGGAAGGATATTGGACATTCTATGGGATATGGGTGAGAGAATACAGAAGACAATAAGAGAATCCCCTCATTCAGGGGCAAATGATGCAATTCTTCCTTCATCTTGGCCTCCTCAATACACCACAAATGCCAATTCTGCCAGTCCCTATGTCGTTCTACAGAAGGATTCGCCTCCTATGAGTATCTACTTCTCAGTGGGATACGGTAGTTCAATGGGTCATAATAATGAGCATATTTCAGTCTTCTCCTCCTGGTTTCAATGCGCGTGGAAGAGAGAATGACATTGATACTATGGTTTGCATAGAGTTGAGATTGAAATGAAAGAGTAGTTGAGATTCGATTGATTGATGATGCCCATGACTATCTATGGATGGCAGTTATGGACTATTCACCTGCCACGGACTTCAATCGACCAAACACGTCAGTCTCCCATTCCATTCCCTCAAAGGCGCAGTCATTGTCTTCTTCTTCTCACCAGATTAGGCATCTCATATCGATTGAGATTTATGCCCTAATCTGGTGGATGATCATTGAATGTCCCTTCCCCTTCCCTCATTCAGATACTATGACAAATTGGATGCAGCCATCAGAAGGGCGGCATTTGATAGATTTGTCCAAGTGAGAATATAAGGGGAAGTGGAAGAGAAATAGAATGATTGAGGTTGAATTCATGATTGCAAGATGGAATCATACTGCTAAGGCTGCTTATTCTTATCTTCATTCATTCAATGACTTCTCTTATTCACTTCCTTATGGAATAGGACCAGGTGAGAATTGAGAATGAATGAAGAAAGAGAATGATTCAGATGGACAAAAGCGATATGGATACATAAACGTTAAACTATATGAGGTTGTTGTACACAATTGAGAAGGGAAAAAGGGAGATTTCAGTTGCCATCAGAGGGATTCGAGTCCATTCCATATGCGAGAGTACAACACAATAAGTATTTCATGACTGAGAAGGCAGCTTATATTGGTGTGAAGATTGTCTCGTCCCTTGTTCATTCGTTCCTTGAGGTACTTCCAATTGGTCTGCTGACTATTGGGAATGGACACATGGAATTGGAATGGTTATTGGAGGAGATGACAATGGAGGAAAGACGAGAATACAAAAGGAGATTGAGCAAGTATTCAAGAGGTAAGACTACTCTTCAAAGAGTCATTCATTCCATCATTTCAGGGATTGGAACTCTAATTTCACTCGACCAATCACCGATTTCCAACTTAACGGACAACTAAAGAACACAACGAACATAATGTGAATTGTACATAAGTTGAAAAAGTGAATTATCAAAATATGGTGCTGTAGCTATCTCGGCCAATCAATTTATCTGTGATTAAAGTATTGTGATGCAACTGTTAGCTTTCTGAGCATTTTTACCCAATAACACATCCTCGAACTGTTCACTTTATAAGAAGAAACATTGTCTGTTCCATTTGAATGTCCCTTTATCCACATGAATATCATTGCAGCAGTACAAAGAATACAACAATAGTCATGACTAAAGGAAAGAAACGTGGAGTGGATGAAGAGTACAAAGAGATGGAAAGACAAAGAGAGGGGATGGGATACTGTAACTATTCTTCTACCGTAGTCTTCTTCTCTATACAGTGCATGTCTGTGCATTGTGACAGTGCATGATGACTTCTGTGAAGGGAGGTTGATGGACAGGAGCAAAGAACTGAAGGAGAGAATGAGAGGAGAAGAAGAAGGGACCCACTCTGAATAGGAAGAGGGAAAGGGTTGGAGTATTCATACGAAGGAAGAGACGAACGAAGAACACACGGAATCCATACATGAATGAGACATTCGGAAGGTCTCTTAAGGGGAATACTATTGATTACGGTAGGAGAGATACAGTACCTCTTGAGGTAATCGATATAGGTTCCTCCCCTGCACATGAAGAAGATGAAGGAACCATAGAGACAGGCAGAATGGAGTAGATGAGAGAAGAAGAGGAAGAGAAAATGAACTGAGGACAACGGAGATTCCAATACTGAAGACTGTCACCATGAAGAGGAAATACTGAAGGAAAAAGATGAGAAAGGAAAGAAGAAGAAGGAAGAATCACTTGGATCATTCCCTTATTCTGCATTTCATCCTCACACGTATTGGAGAGAATGGGAAGAATGGAAAGGGAAGAACAAATGGGAGTGATATCCACTGAATGGAAGAATGAATAGAAAAGAGAACGAAAGGACTGCCAGCTATCATTCAATATTGAATTGAGAAGAGGAAGGGAAAGACACAATACACATAGACAACCAAAGGATGCATTCCATAGGAAGAGGAAGAAGTAACGGGAGTTATGGGCACCGATACATTGAGTCATCTCAAAGGAGTACTGTAGAAGGGATACTGTAGCATGGAAATACCCAGGGACAGTGATGGTCCATCGACACTACACACTGTTTGCATGCACTGCAGTGATGAGATGAAATGGGTTTGGGAGCCTGAATGAGGGAATGGAGGGATTACGGTAGGGGGAGGACTGACATTGCAGCGGAAACACCATTCACCGGACTTGGGTACTGTATAGGCATTACGGATGGAAGCACAACGACACTGAAGAGAAAAGAAGAGAATGAGGGAAGAGAAGGACTGACTCTGTGATAGAAGTAGAGGACATTGTATCCAATCTGAAGGAGGAAAGGAAGAAGGAAGAAAGAAGACCACAAACTAAATAGAATAGAATGGGAAGGAATGATGGATACTGTACCTGTAGACAGGAAGGATTATGAAAAGAGTGACGAATACATAGAAGGACATTATGAGATGAAACATGAGAATGAAGAGGAATGATGCCCATCCAAGTACAACTGCAGCACGGTCTTGTACAGAAAGAACAACTAAACAACATTCTCAAGGTATACGGTAGACACTCACAATTGATTATTCTGTCCATTGTCTCTTCTTCAACCTCAATCCTCTTCCATGGGGGACATGACCATTGGAGGACCATTATGAGAGAAGAAACAAGACGACCGCCTACGATGGATCAAGGGAGGGAGAATGAGAGGAGGTTAAGTAGAATCGGTCAAGAATGAAGTCTCCTTTGACCATTCAAGAGATCCTATTCTAATTGGATAGTCGGTTGTGGAAAGAGAACTCTTGAACTGTGGCATTCACCTTTTGAGAAGAAAACTGAACAAAATTTTCAAAACTGTCATGATAAAGGAGATATGCAGATAGGTCTTTTTGATGCTTGAATTTCGACCGAGACTACCAACAAATAATAGCTCATTGAAATCGGTTTATCAGAGAATTTGATTGTTAGAATATCTCCTGTATTGATTGAGTGGCTATTTCATCTTGAGAAGTAGAAATGCCAGAATGACAACTACTATTGTGATGAGGACAAGAATAGGAAGACGAGATTGTACAGGAGGAAATGAAGGGATTGGAGGAAGGGCTGAAATGGACTATAGAGGAAGGATAGAGAGACAATCACCATGTAGTCTTTCTACAACAGGAGGAGTCTCTACAGATTCAGACGAGAGATTCGATGGCTAAACAACACAACTACGTACAGATATCATGATGTAACATACAATTCCAACTGGTCTCTGTATTGCAAGAGGTGCAGTAGTCTCCGTACTGGGTACTTTCCTTGCTCGATTGTCTTCACAACTCGCTTTCTTTTCTGCATTCTGTCTTTTCTTTGTCTCTTTCGCATTTTCTCCACTCGTTTTGTTCTTTTTCCTACTACTTTCTTCATTTGCTGCACTTTCTTTCTTCACTTTCTTCTCCTTTTTCTTCTTTTTCTTGTTATTGTTCTTCTTGTCAGATTCATTCGATTCTTTCTCATTACTCTCCTACAACTTCTCCATCACTATCAATAATCTTGAATATCCTCACCTTTCTTCTCGGTGTAACTGCGTGTTCTCCCGGCTTCAACCAACTCAACTATGCATTCATGATAATTCAAAGATACCGTACTCACTTAAGTTGTTTCGTCTTCACTTTTGTAGTTGCAAGATTGACTGGTTGATTGACAAATGATTCATCATCATCATTTGGCAGTGAACGGGCATCTGGTATATTCGTCCTATCAAGGAATAAGTCAATATCTCAATGAGGACGACACACCCATATTTGTCACTGTTGTATTTGTCACTTGATTTTTGAGACTCTGATTTCTTCGTCATTGTGAAAGGAATGAAGACAACGGAGTGGATTCGACCGCAGGAGAGGGGACAAGAGAAAGAGAATGATGGTAGTACTCATTCTTCTACTCATTCTGCACATAGATCCTCTTATCTGTACGGTTTCCTCATTAGTACCTTTAGTGCATTTGTCATTCGTGTATCCTCCGCGGAGCAGTTCTCTTTCTCATGAAGAGACCACTACTCCGCGTTGGTTAGACAAATGACAAATAAACTAAATTCATTCAATTGGGTGAATTTCCACATAGTAAGGCTGTTATACAGTATATCTCTCTTAAGCTCTTCAGGCTCGTTTAGAATTCTATCTCATGCGCAACCGTCAAACCATCTCATGACCGGAACTGCGAAAAAGTATATATAATTGGTAAATTGCACATTCGACTACGGTATTTCACGATTATTCCACTTTTGAAATAACAGTCACTGATTTTAGGGGTTTTCTTATCTTTCCGTGTGCTGTTATCACTGTTTCGCGTGTTTGTCGATTAGTGGACCTTACTGCGAGACAAGAAATCTTTCCCTCTGACCCGAACTTGTATCGACTGAGAGACGAAGGATGGTTAAGATGGCGAATTGTTTCGAGCAGCTCTACGCATGCTGCTTTGGACAAACGAACGACAGAGATCCTCCCTATCAACCACTCCATGTAAGAACTTATATCACCGATCTGTTCTTACGGTCATCTTCCGCAAATTTGATATATTCTAGAGTTTGAAGATATTTTGTCAGTTATTTTGAAGTGTTCAGAGCGATGGCGCGACTGATGGAGTTGTTCCTGTTCGATCACATCACAATAGAAACTTCAGGTAAGTTTCTGGGCCATTTTGCTTATTGAGTTCTAACTCTTTGTGTTTTTTTTTTCAAAATAAAATCTAGAAAAATGCCTTTGTCGATGGAGGATGTACTTATGTCAAAAAATTGTTCGCTTTTGAGCGAATCGGCGGACGACATTCATTCGGCTTCCCCACAACGCCAATTGATGGACAACGACGTTCGACAAGGTAATAAAATGTAATTTCTTTATGGACAGAGGGAAACAAGTTCCATTTTGCAGGAATTTGAAAAGTTTTCATACGGTGTGATTCATACCTGTCCTAACTGGTAGGGTTTTGGGACGGGAAAAAATTTAACCAAAGCATTGCCCGGCTCAACTTTTAATATAACTAATTAGGAGTCGTACTAATTTCAGATGGAGCAGCCCAAGCTCGACAAAATGAAGATGAAGAATTGAACGCAATTTTGGACTACACCCAACAGGTATGACTTCCTCAAATGTTTTGTATGGTGAATTTTTGAGTGTTTTGGAACTAATATTCGTTACAGAACATAATCGATGTGAGTCATCTGGACAATGTTGAAATGCCATCAGGAGATTTTGTGAATAGACAGAAGAAATATGAGGAGGCTGTTAAGTGAGTATATAGTCGCGAATGGATTAATGTTACTGATTGTTTCAGAGGTCACGATCTGAAATTGGGAAGAACCAGCGTTAATGGAAAAACATCAGGTATAAATTACTTTTTTTTCCATTCATCAATGAATTCGCCATCATTCAAATAAAATGTAATGTACAATTGAAATTGTTGCAGTTGCACCAGGAGGATTGTCCGGTCAACTATTGGAAGATGCAGGCAATCGAGTTCCTGACTACCTGGGACGACCACCACTCTCACAGGTACAGTACCCCTTCCTCTCCCTCTCTCTTCCATCCATTCCAGTCGAGAGTCGCCTCCATTTGTGACTCTGCAGCCAGGATTGAAGCTGTTATCAAGGACTCTCTCAAGATCGAAACCACTAAACAACTTGTCGTATTCATGGACAAGTAAGCACTTTGCCCTATACCCTCACTCCCTTCAACCCCTGACTACACTAGATCTTTTTTTACTTAAACCAAGTTTCATTCTGTGAACGTTGCCCGTAAGGGAGAACTTTGTTCATTTTGTTTAAGAAGGAATTATGTATATTTTGAAGTATTTGAAGAGTTATACTAATTGTGGTTCCATTTACCTACAGTAATTTGCTTAGAATAAGATATTGTTAGTAACAGTCGATTCTGCATTGGTTATCACCTTTCACTAATTGGAATGCCTCAATGTTTTGTACACGGAACCATTTAGTGATGAAGATTGATGGGTCAAATGAGGAGATTGGTTGATGGATTGAGATAAGAACATTTTTGTGTACTATTCCTCTTCTCAAACCACTGGTCAACTCCTAAGTATATCTTATCATAGGTTATGTTAGTTTTCGAATCTATAAATTCCTGACATTGAAATGTTGTTACGAAGCCGTATCCACATAAACTGGTACATTTATCATCTTATAGTCTTGTGACACATTCATTCATGGACTCTTCTTCTCTGTTGACTTCTCTTCATTTGTCTCTCCACTCTTCTTTTCCCTTATATTTGTCCTGAATTCATGTTGTTCTCTATCTAGATACTACCGTATACCTGGATGAATTGGATCGAGAGTGGGAATCATCTGTTGATTCTCCATACCACAATCTATGTATTTGATCTCTGAATGACTACAATGGCTACGGTAGAGAGGGGAGAGTCAACCTTATGTATGTGAAGAAATAGAGAAGATAGATGAGTAATTGAATGGGAACCTTCATTGACCATGCCATGATTCGTCTTTCTTCGCCAATTCGTTTCAACTAATCGATCAGTTACAGTAATCCTTTCCCTCTCTCTCTCTCTCTACCTCTTCATGTCGATGACGATGATCATCGAATTGAAGTCTAAGGACATTCATCTGAGGGGATCAGACTACAGACTACAATACCGTATTCACCTGTTCCTGAATACCCCCAATCCTCTTCTTGTATCCTTCTTTTATGTGATTAATGGCTGAATGACTCTTTCATCAAATATCAACATCCATGTCTACTCTGTAACATTTCGTTCTTCTCCTTCACAATTGTGTTTCTCATCTCTTCAATATCTCCTCTTGCATAACACATCTTGAATCGATTGATTCATTACAGTATCCCCTCCCTCTTTCACCTTCTCAAGTCCTTCTTTCTTCTCTTTGAGAGTCTCTATTCTTCTATCCATTATGATGAGTGATTCCTATAACATGTCAGTCCATCCCTTCCTTCCTCATTCTATACATTTCTATTGTCTTTTCCTGTATCCTTTGATCTTGCTGTTGTAACTTCTTGTCTATCAGAATCTTTCCTCACAGATGGGACAATTCTCAATGAAGATTCTTCATTCAACCATTCGTCCATTTCCTCACTTCTCTCCTTTGTTCAACTTCAATTGTGTCAATTCCTTGTATAGTAATTGTTTGGCACGAATATGCGCAGGATTATCATCTCTCAATGTTTCAGTACAATATAATGTATATGAATGAACTGACGATAGTGTAAGTACTTTCTCCTCAATGTCTTCCATTCTCTTCTTTCTCTTCTCTTCGTTCATTTGTCCTCTGATACCAACATGGACATCCTTATCCATTCCCTCCAACCTCTATTAGATTGTCCACAATGATGAATCGACCGCTCAGAGGAGGGGAGTACAGTAGAATGAGTATGATTTGAGATGTTGCATGATTTGAGAGTCTAATTGTCATAGAATGTTTGTCTCATTCAAGACATTAGTGAAGGCAAATGAAATCACAATGGTCGTTCTGCCTATCTTGTCCCTCATCTGCTCTGCTGCCTCCAATTAATAGAGACGACCGCGCGTTCGAGAATACTAGGGTTTCTAAATCGGCATTCAAATTCATTTCTGATTCTTCCAATCTCAGCGGTGCGGTTGTCTCTACTTGCGATAGACAACAGCTCCGCGGAGAATGGAAGAATCAGAAATGAATTTGAATACCGATTTTTAAAAATCTTAGAGAATACTGGACGACGGAATGCATTTTAGGATTTCATTTGCCTTCACTATTAGGCATAGCTTATTGGAAAATAAGTGCATTATTTGGCGTCAAGTCGTCGGCTTGCGGTTATCTATCACTATTAGAGACAACCGCTTCCCGAAGCGATTATACAAAAAGAAGCACTTATTTTGCAATAAGCGATGCCCATTACAGCCAGAATGTGACATATTTTGTGTTCCCTTGGGGGAGTTCTTATCAATCGTCTCCCTCTCTCCTCTCTCCTCTCTCTATACTCTGTACCTTGTGTTCCTTTACCTTCTCCATACATTGTTCTTTCTCATTCTCACTCTTCAGAGATGTTTCTTCTTCTTTTCTTTCTCTTTCTTTTCTTGATTGTCTATCTCAAAGTGACTGATTCCTCCTTTAATCTCTTCTTCTGGAGTCATACCAATCTTCGTTCTGAAGGTATTCTTCCCCTTCTCTTCTTCCATCCCTTTTCCTCCTTCAGATATCCATTATCGTGGAAATATTGTGTGGTTGGTTGGTGGTTCATCTGGAATAGGAGAATCTCTTGCACTAAGGTCAATCTCTCCCTTTCCTTCCATTCTCATCCCTTCAGAATCTCTCAATTCTCTCCTCTTCTCATTCTCTCTGCAAGAAGGACTGAACTACTAGAGGAAGTGGCTCAGAAATGCAGAAGTGACCATTTGCCCTTCCATCACAAACTACAGTATCCCTATCTCAAGAGGTCAATCCGAATGTCAAAGTGAAGATTCTGGTTATGGACATTCTCGATATGGATTCCCATCCACGAATGTGTGCAGAGGCAAATGAAATGTTTGGAAGACAAGTGAGACTTGTGGAGTTTACCGAGAGGATAGAAGAGTTGAAGGTGGACATTGTTATATTGAATACTGGAAGAAGTCAAAGGGCTGAATGGACAGATATTAATCCCAAGGTTGATGAGGAATGTTTCAAGATCAACACTCTTGGTCCTGTTCAATTGACAAGATGTTTACTCAAGTGAGTACTATCTCATTCATTCTATTCACTCTACACAGACATCTCGGATTGCATCCTACAGGGGAAAAGACAACGAATCTTCAAGTGAGATACAGTATCCCTCATACAGTAATCCCTCTATTCAGTTGATAGTTGTGAGTAGTGTGGCAGGATATTTGTCTGCCCTTCTGTCTCCTTCGTATGGAGCATCTAAGGCAGCACTCAATGTGATATCATTCCAATCTCTTCTCATTCATTCTCATTCAGTCTTATTTCCGTCTTCTTTCACTTGAAATGGGTGAGAAAGGAGTCAAGGTTGGACAGACTCTTTCTAGTCCCTTCAATCCCCTTTACAGGTGTCTATAGTCGCTCCTTCCCTTGTATTTGCCCCTAACAATCCATTGACTGCATTTACTGAAGAAGTAGGAAAGTTCAGTCTATTCACCCATTCCATTCCACTAATCATCACAATTCAGTCACATAATGAAGTAATCGACATTCCTTCATCCAGACACATGAATCCCGACAGGGCTGCACAACTTATTTCACTTGCTGCAGTATACGAAGTGAGTGACTAATCACTAAACACAACTCCTTCAGTTGCATGAATGTGCCATTTCCTCTTCTCCTATCATCTTCATCTTTCTTTCCATGTCAAGTCTTTTTCCTGGATTGACAATCAAGTGAGGAGACTTGTGTTCTTTAGCGAGAGAATAATGTTTCAAAAATGTAGTAATTCGGGAGTAGAGTGCATTCGTCTGTTGTCTGATTCCTGAGGAACGGTTGTCTCATTCATGCAACATACAACCGCTCCTCGTGAATGAGACAGCAGACGAATGCACTCTACTCCCGATTTAGAAACCCTAATAGTAATAACGTGCATTTGTCATTCGCTCTCAGGAGTGGTTGTCTATCGATCGTAGAGACAACAGCTCAGCGAAGATTACAAGAACGTCAAAGTCACTATAGTTTATGAAATGTAATGAGAGACTCATTGAGGACTGTCAATGCAATCGGAGCAGTCAAATTGAGGAAACTGAGGACAGGAAAAGAATGAGGAATCGTTGATTGTAATGAAAGAGAATAAAGAAGTTGATGAGAGAGTGAATGTAGTGTGTATTGACTCTTTCCCCTCCCTCAGTCTTATCACTTTATGTACACTTCTTTTCTTCTCTTTGACCCTTCAACTATGATTCTTCTTCTTATTCCTATACTCATAATCATTGCAATATACTTCAAATTCTCTGATTCTTCATTGAGTCTTTTCTTCTGGATGAGAACAGGATTGAGAAGTGAAGGTGAGAAGACACTTCATCCACAATGAGGAGTATTCATTCAGAGGGTCACTATAAGGGTAAAGTTGTGTGGGTTGTTGGTGCATCTTCTGGAATTGGAGAGGAACTCGTATTGAGGTGAAATGACTGTAATAAAGAGTTGAATGAATGAATTGAGAATCTCTTCTTTCTCTCCTCTTCTCATCCTTTCTGCAAGAAGAGCAGACTTACTTGAGGATGTGGCCAAGAAATGCAGAAGTGCCGTATTCCAAAGTCTATCTCTTCATTACCGTAATCTTCAGACATTAATCCAACGTTGGAAGTGAAAATTCTGTCAATGGACATTACAGACATGGATGCACTTTCATCAAAGTGTAAGGAGGCCAATTCACTCTTTGGAAGAAAGGTTTCCATCAATTGAATGAAGAGACTTACTGTGTTTATCTTCAGGTAGACATTGTAGTGTTGAATGCTGGAAGGACTCAAAGGGCAGAATGGACTGATATTGATCCCAAAGTAGATGAGGAATGTTTCAAGATCAACACTCTTGGTCCTGTTCAATTGACAAGATGTTTACTCAAGTGAGAATGAATGAGATGACTCATTCATACAGTATTCTTTGAGACAACTTGGTCTTCATCCAACTTCTCCCAATACAACAGATATTCAAGTAAGTACACACTTTCAATACTAATAGTCTATTCTATCAGATTGTTGTAATCAGTAGTATTGCCAGTTTCCTTCCAGCAATGTTATCTCCTTCTTATGCAGCATCCAAAGCAGCTCTCAATGTGATTCCATGTCCTCTTTCATTGACTATTCCCTCTCATTCAGGCTTATTTCCGACTATTAGCAGTTGAAATGGGAGAGAAGGGAGTGAAGGTAAGAGATGGAATGAAAGGGGGTCTTCTATTCACTCTCTCAGGTCTCAATCATTGCTCCTTCTCTTGTATTCGTCCCAGGTATCACTATGTCTGCATTCACTGACACAACAGGAAAGGTATGAGGGGCTGCCACTCAGTATTGGGGATGCTACGCAGTCACAGTTGCTTCCTTTAGTCGAACAATGAAGTCCTTGGTCAACCATCCCCTCAACACATGATGCCACAGAGAGCAGTTGAACTAATCTCAATGGCTGCCACTTATGAAGTGATTCAATTACACAGCCATTAATCATCACAAGTCTGCAGATCAATGAATGTGTCATAGCAACGGCCACTTCTCATTTCATCTTTCTCTATTTGTATACTTTGTTTCCTGGAGTAATGACAAGGTGAGAGTGTCTAAATGATGGAATTGAGTCCTCTCATTCAGAATAATCAATAGAATTGGTGCAGAGAAATTGAGAAGAATGAGAACAGGAAGAGAACAATGAACTATTCAATTCTTCCCACGCATTTTATCGTTTGGCGAATATCGATAAAGTTGGGATGATGAGAAATCTTCGCTATGCATTAGAATCCGTCGAATTTTGTTTCTTCATCCCACCCTTCCTTGTGTCCAGATCCTACTACGAAAACTACAGTATACCTAGAGGGATGTATGACTACCGAATGTCATAATATTATCACCGGTGTACTGTACAGCCAACATGCTCTGACCGTAATCCGTTTCAATATGGGATTCATTCGTATTCTGAATGCAATATGAGTGTATAAAATGATTGAAGATTAACCAGAGGAGCAGACGTGCTATTGGAACCTTGCCCCTCTTTGATTTGATGTACAAGATCATATTTGTACACCTGAAGATTGGAAATGAATGAATGATTGAGAAAGAGATTCACTTGAGGGAAATGAGGAGGAACAGAAAGATGAACAGTGTTCGCTCCCTCATTCTTCCTAGAAAAGACTCATTCTATCCATTAGAATGATTCATTCACGTGTTCAAATGAATATGAGGACGGGCAATCTTGATTGACGATACAATACTTTTTGTATGAAGGGCTGCAGTGTATTCATCACTCCGTACGTTGACATCTATTGCATCGTTCAAAACACTCTTTCGGACGTTTCCGAAACGAAATTTCCGATTCGGAAATTTTGTTTAGAAAAAATAGCAATTTCAAAGTAACTTTTTTCCTGATGGATATTTCTTTTTTCCATCAACAGGAAAAGTTCTTTTCTCGTCGAGACGAACATTTTAGTTTTTATTCGTCCAAAAATATGTTGAAATGACCGAGATACAGATAAAAAATTGTTTTTTTTGCCCATACAATGTCCTCTGCTGTTATATCAATCTCTTGCAGCATAATATGTCTGAATGAATCTCATTTCCTTTCCTTTTTCTGTTCATTCAAACCTTCCAAATTCTGAACAAAACTGAGAGGGAGTACGAGGGCATAAGGGAATCGACCTTCTCCAGTGGAATTGGCTTGAAGCAATTTTTTGAAACTAGTTGTAAATAAAAAGCCACATCACGATCCACTGTGGGGCGAATATCGATTATTCTGATATGAGACCGCACGGAATAACGTTAAAGAGAATAAATAGCCCAACACAAACCCTATTGGCTGTGTTGAGTGACGAGTTGTCTTGAAAACCCATTCCATCAGTGAATCAAGTGATCAAATCATCAAATTTTGCAATATAAGTCCACCATAACTCTCTGTCCTCTCATTTCGACCGCTTGTCTATGATGGGCGAGACAGAATGAGTCGTCAATACGAAGAGACGAAATATAGCATAAATGTATCCCTCCAAAGGGGTTAATATGTGATATATGTATCCGAGTGATTATTCTCTTTTTTCATTCTATTACTTGTTCCCCATTGGAAGTGGTTGTCCCATGTCTCCTCTCTCCATTCTCATCCTTTCCATCCTCATTGCCTCTTCATTCTCCAATCCTGTGAGAAGATACCGTAGTCCCATAATAAGAAAGTGTTGAGAATGACATTGCCGTGACGATGAGTGACATTGTGCAAGGGGGTATTCAACCACAATTTGGATCTGTCGAGGTTAGAAGAAGAAGAAGAAGATAAGAGAAGAGAAGTCATTCAGGTCGAATTGTCATTCAAAGATCATCAAGCGAATTCTACACAGGATATTGAGAGATATATTATCGGCAACAAGGTGAGTGAAAGGAAAGAAAAGAATGAAGAGTCTCATTGAGGTTCTATCTGAATATATGAATGCGCAAGTGGGAAAGATGATGAGGAAGAAGAGAGTGAGGGAATATAAGAGAGTACAGAGAAAGAGAGACAATGTTAAGGGATCAAATGGACATTGGTATCGAATCACATACAATCTACAGATCAAGGAACTGTGAACACAACCAATACCCAATAAAGTATTTGGAGAACGTTTATTGTATCATACAAATGGACGAATAGGAAGAAGAGAATAGGGAGGAGGAGGAGGGTCGACATCTTTCTCGTTCATCATTCTACTCAGTTGTTCATTGTAGACACTCTAAAGGGATGATGGATGAAAGACCACCCACAGTGGATAAGAGACCACCCACAGTGGATAAGAGACCACCCACCATTGCATCCATAAGTCCCAATTGAATCTCCTTGTCTGTAGGCACACGAACTCCAATTGGAACCTGAATGAAGAAATGAATGGAGGAAAGATAAGGGGAATACCTCCAGAGATACATTCATGTACACTGGTTCCTCCACTATTTCAGAAATGTCGAAGGGAGGGACTGAATGAGCGAAGGGATTACGGTAGTCTGGACACGGTGAGCGGAGGGATTACGGTAGTCTGGACACGGAGAGGGAAGGGATTACGGTAGTCTGGCACAAAGGGAACCTGTGGAAGGAAGGGGAAGAGTGTGAATGGAAGAGAAGAGGATGAGGAAAAGGAGAAGAAACATGAATGATACAACCACAAATGAAGAATGAAGAAGGAGGAATGAAGGAAGATCATTTATTAAAGTTAAGAAGGGAAATGAATTGAGATGAGAATGTTGAAGGGAAGAATAATGATGAATTGGATTGAGAAATGATGATGATGAAGGAATGAAAGACAAGAAGGACTGAAGTTGAATGAGGACAAAGAGATGAATGGAAGGGATCATTGAAGGAGACTGAACGAAGATTGCAGTCATTCACGCATACCACAATTATTGATTGGATGCAATCTCCTCTAATTCCAATTCTTTCCTCGATTTCATTCAATGTCGATATGCAATCAATTTATGATCAGAGTGCACTGTGGTCAAATACGAACATTGGATGAAGACCAATTGAGAATGTTACAGGAAAGTACATATTCTGCATGAGAATACTGCTTTAGTTAATGAATGAAGTGATAGAGAGTGATCACTAACTCTATCCTCTCCTCTGAATATTGCCATTAGAATGGAATGAATGTATTGTCCCTTCCGGTCAATGTTTGACTGTCTTCCCCTTCTTTCGAAGGAGTGGCCCCTTCCCCTTTCCAGAATCCCCCCATATCATCCATTGACAAACATTGAGGACAGTCACTTTTGGAGGAATGTCTGAGTGTCCATCTTAGAGAAGATGAAGAGAAGAGATCAAGTGAAAGACAAGGGAACAAATGACGTCACAAGGGGATTGAGATGAAGATGATTCATTGAGAGTACAACATGGTTATTGATCGGTAGATGGTTATTGATTGGTATATGTACAATAGAATGATATCTCTTTGTCAATCCTTCTCTTCTTTCTGTGTATTCTCCTTGAATGGGAGGGACAACGAAGACAATCCCTCCACTCCTTCATTTCACTCACCAAACATTTCTTGTGAGGTGAACTCGCCTTCTTTATTTTAGTCCCTCCCCAAAGGACGTGATTGTGATTCTTTCCTTTTTCTCATTAGACATATCATTTCCGGGTTAGAAGTATTCAATCCAGACAGACTGCCATTGGGGGTATAAAGGGGAAGGGGAGTGGTCAATGAGACTTTTCATCTTAGAACCAGAATTGGGACGGCCTCCTTCTCTTCTCTTCCCTTCCTCAATCTTCTCATTCTAGACATGAAGAGGTTTCTGGTCACTGTTGCTGTAGTCGTTCCCTTCGCTTGCCTTCTTCTGGTGCAAGCTCAGGACTCTCCTGACACTCCAGACACTCCTGAACTCACGAGAGATGCCAATGCTACCGTGTCCAGGTGAGGACGCTCTCATCTTCCTTTGTTCATGTTGATTCTTTCAGATCAAAACGTCAATATGGTGGTAACTGTCCAGTTGGATGTTACTCTTCATGTCAATCAACATCTCAATGTCAGATGTATTCCCTTCAGGCTGTATGCATTCAAGGATGTTGCTGTTCATCCAACTCCCTTGCAAGTCAGTCCTCCTCTTCCTCCTTCCTCATTCCCCTCCCCCTCCTTCCTCAATCATCCTCCTCCTTCAGCTGCTTGTGCTGGAGGTCCTGCAGTAGCAGCCTGTATTGGAGGTCTGTGTGGACAAGGATACTTCTGTACTTCTTCCAATTACTGTTGTCGTTGTTCATCAGGAAACTCGACCGGTATGTCTCATTCCTATTCATTCTCTTTCATATTCTCCTTTCAGGACCCTGTGTCAATAGAGTATGTCCCACTGGATTCCTCTGCAATACCAATGACTACTGTTGTCCTCTCGGATCAGGAGGTGTGTCCATTCCCCTTGTGCACGGTGTAATTCCCCAATTCAGGAGTCCTCGGAGAGTGCGTCAACGGTGCCTGTCCCACCGGATACACTTGCGGTGCTGGAAACCTGTGCTACGCAACTAACAACGGATAATTCATTGGGAAACGTCTCCCACCATCTCGCACTCTCTACCACACCACACAATGTTCTCGAGTTTCGTTGATTCCGCAACATGGACTTTACGAGAGAACAATTGCAGTGACTCTCTTTTGTATTTGCCTTAGACAGTGGGTTGAGGGTAAGAAGTGTGTCGCTCCTTCTTTCCTTTGTTGATTCTTCGTCTTTCATCAACCAGTCATGTACTGGCCACTAATTTATGAGATGTCATAATATTTATGAATTGATTGCAAATCTGTAATAAGCATAAATGATGTTATCATTCAATTGAACAGCAATGGTACACAATGACATCTAAACACTTCAATCTTTGTTGTCTTAAGAGAATACAGTGCATTCCCTCGTATGCAACCTCGACATTCTCTTCTCCTTCTAATTCATCGATTCATTGTACATAAGTGTAGTCTTACAAGGAGAAGTTTGCACAAGTGAAGATATCATTCTTCAATCTTTTAGTCTAAAAGGATCCTCACCTAAGACTCATCACTCATTTCCGTATGAAGTCCTTGTTGTGTACAAGTAAGATGTAAACATGATAAGGGAACATTTGACATGATTTGTGTGCCATGTCAGGAAATGAAGATTAAGAGAAGAGAAGAACTCATGGAGATAACAGAGGAATTGACTAAGTCATGCATTCTTACAACATATATAAGGTAGTCTTTATCAGAGTATAGTCACTTCCTCATTCAACAATGAAGACTATTCTTCTCTTCACTCTTCTCATTCCTCTTGTCTACACTCAATGTACTGATCATTATGCAAGAGTAAGAGACTCTTCTTCATTCCTTTAGTCTCTGTGTGTTGAGACTCCTTCTGGCCCTTCAGTCAATGGAATATGTCCATTTGGATATGCAATGGCATTCGATGGACAATGCAGAGTTCATATTGGTATGGTCTACTCCATTCAATCACTTCATTCAATACAGGCAAATGCATCAACTACAAATGTCCAGGACAGAGTTACTGTAATGGCGATGCATCCAATGGATACTGTATCGGTAAGTATTGATTGGTTCCTCGCTGTATCCTCTCCTTGAGTGTACTATCCAGCAGTATGTTCACAGGTGGAGTGTCCCCCCGGGAATGAATGTGGTAGTGATCATCTGTGTTATCCTTCTCTGAGTGAGTCCTTCTTATTCCATTCATTCATTCATTCTCTTCAGAATCCCTTGATTCTTGTGTCAATGGACAATGTCCCAATCGATATTCGTGTGTTGATAATCAATGTTATTCTGATCTCTAAATTCTCTTTTCTACCAATTCTTGTACACGATGATAAAGTGACTGGTACAATTGCCGTAAGTACTCTCGAAGTACAAAGAAGTACAGAACAGCAAAGGATTTGCAAGGAGAGAGCACTCATTCAATTGAAAAGAAAGTCAAAGTGATAAGGAATTGTCATTTATTCTCACTCTTCAACATGCTCATTTCACTATTCTTTCTATTCTTCTTCTCTTGTTCATTCATTTCATGTGATCAGGTGATTTGATTCATTCTTCCATTCTACTTCATCCTAGTTCACAAGAGTGGTTGACTTCTCGGGTGCAATAGATGAATACTCATTGAAATGTCTGAAGGAGAAGGAACAATCTACAGGGTGAAAGGAGAGAGGATGGAGGGTGGAAGGAGTCCTTTTAGTGTCATCATTCGACTATATGACTCTGATATTGGAGGAAGAGACCCTCATGCACAGTATTCAATTGCCATGAATGGAGGTATTGTCTGGTCTTATCTCATTTATGATTTGTTTACTGTTCAGATACCTACTCGGATGGGTATGTGTACCCACAACCAATGCAATCTCCTACTCAACAGGCAAATCAATCATAATAAGAGTCAATCGATGAGTGATACAGGTTGATGAAGCACTGGGCAAGTTGGGAGAAGTCCTGGTCAATCTGAGAATAGTCTTCATCAAGGTTGAATGTACTCAAAGAGTGAAGGATCTTGTTGATATTCAAGGTTGAAGAACCTGAGAGATGGAATAAGAACATTTCACTCAATAGACAATTCATCAAGGAATCCCATGACAGAATTATTGTCAGTTCATCTAATGATGTCTTGAGGGAATAACATTGTTGTAGGACAGATACGGTAAGATGATGGGAGTATATACTACAACTCCTGAATGGAAGAACATCACAGGAGAGTGGAAGAATGGATTGGATGAGGTACCTCTATGGTAAGAGATAAGGATAATGAAATGAATGAAGAATGCTTATTCAGGTGGGCAAAACACGGATCTAACATTACCACATTTGATGACTTTACTCCTTTTGGAATGTGGAATGTACCAACATTTAGAAAAACGGGAAAACAATTGAGTAAGCAGACACATATATGGAGAGATAAGTCCATATCAGATGTCGGTCCTTGTGATCTGGTCTATTTCGGAAGAAATGTTGGTCTGAGGAAGAATGAGACCACAACACCAGCGACAGAGGCGACAATCACATTCCAATCCACAACAAATACATCACGAAGTCACTTTCGAGTATCAATCTACTTCATTTTCGTTGTTCAAGTAATGCTTACTGCTGTTTTTTGTCGATAAACATTTGATGAACAAGAGTGCCAATGTGTTCTTGACCCAGTAAATGCAACATGCTCCAATTGGCCACCCATGATTCGCAAAAAATTCAATTCTCGGAACGATTTATTCATTCTTTAATTTTGCACAGCCGGTCAGAAATAGGTAGTTTCATTCGAAACGTCGATGGAAACGATAATTATTTTAAACTATATTTGTGCATTGATAGTCGACGAGGTGTGCCCATGGTAGACTATGAGCTCATGAAGTTTGCGCTTGGCTGAGCAGTGGCGGAAAAACGAAAAGTGCGACGCTGTTGTTCACACCAAATTTCATCTGGTTTGCAAATGACATTTCCACATCCGTGCTTT
>JACMIF010001816.1:0-17888 GCA_014805445.1 Diplogasteroides magnus | reverse complement strand
CCACATTTCACCCCACCCCCGCCCCTCCCCCCCTCCCGACCATAACCCCCCCCCCCCCACCACCCCCCCCCCCCCCCCCCAGCCCCCGGCGGCGGGGGGCCCCGAATTACATGAACCGCCCACACTAGGCTGGAGAGGCTAAGAAAGATGAGTGCGCCATCAACATTTGCGCCGAAATGGTGAAACGAATTGTCATGCTCCATGAAAATGATGGAAAGGATGGCCCATCTGTCCTATTACACGACTATGGCGCTGTTGTCTCTCACCCGTACTTGAGCATCTTGTGGAACAGAACCTTCGATTGTCCATCAAATAGGGACGTTTTGTTTCTGAATTCGCCTGTACTGTATGAAACGTTACTTCTCTGTTAATCGATTATATTTGTACATTTGATCCCACTTTGACACTCTCAAAAAACATCTGGTTTTTTTTCTTTCATAGTCTTATGATCTGGGTGTGACTATGGTGTGCCTGGTAGTTTGGGAACGGAATCAGGTAGTTGTCTAATTCCTTCGGAGCGGTAGTCTCTTTCATGTGATGGACTACAACTCAGAGCGAATTTTTAAAAGTGACAGAAAAATACACTTTTGATTCAAAATGTCGTACTGGATTATCGTCGAATGTCACTATTGCAGTCGCATTGTCGCCGTGACCGGTCCCGAGGCAGACAGGGCCATTCATAGGGCAGACAGGATCGAGACGAGAGTGAAGGTATTTGATTTTGATCTTAGGGATTACGGTAGATGTGACAGGGTCTCTTAATTGTAGTTACGCGAAATGCAGTGGCGTTTTGGACTGTGCTGTAGACGGTCTCTCGTCTCGATCCTGCCCGCCCTGAGAATGGCCCTGTCTGCCGCGGGACCGGTCACGGCAACAATACGACTGCAATCGTGACATTCAACAATAATACAACCACCAGTGGGGTACGAAAAGCTAGCAAAATAGCATTTTTTGTCGTTTAATTCCATCGTAGCGATTGTTCATCACGTGAGGGAGGCAACCGCTTCGAGGGAAATACACGGCAGAAAAATGACAATTTTGTTTGCTTTTCGTAGCCTACTGGTGGTTGTATTATCGTTGAATGTCATTATTGCAGTCGCATTGTTGCCGTTACCGGTCCCGAGGCAGACAGGGCCATTCTCAGGGCGGGCAGGATCGAGACGAGAGTGCAGGTCATTTGAATTTGGACTTGAGGATTACGGTAGATGTGACAGGATCTCTTAATTGTAGCTGCGCGAAATGCAATAGTGTTTTGGACTGTTCTGTTGATGGAATCGAAAAAATGCTTTCACTGTTACTACAATAATCACAATAGATGTGCCAGGGTCTCTTAGCGCCTTTGGGTTTCGGTATCAAGACAATCCGTTCAGGAGCTGCACGCGTCCGTCGACTCGAACAAGTCTCTGGTGAGCGAACCCGAGAAGTTCAAGGAGACGTGCAAGAAGGCCAACGACCTCGTTGATGTGGGTTTCACTCGGTCTTCAACCCGGCACAAATACGTTTCACTACTCTCATTTAGCCACATGGAGATTGAGCTTGTAGTTTCATACGGGTTTTCTTTGAACATGTTTAGCACATACCTACGTTTATTGGTGCCATTTACTGCCCTCTGAAACGTGGCACATGGGTGTGGCACAGTATTCGTGACAGAATTCCAAAACAGTGCTTTCCGGACAAAATGTGATTATTTGACTAGTGAATGATGACTTTAGTGTAATTGTCATTCGTCTAATCTCCGCGGAGCTCTTATCTATCTATCACATGAGAGCGACAACCGCTACGCGGAGATTGGACGAATGACAATTGCAATAGTGTCACTGATAGCGACAGCCTAGTAGCAAGAGTTGGTAATCAGATGAGATCTTCAGGAGATCAATGGCATGCAGCTGCCGTACTGGCGCAAGGACGCCATCAGGGAGCAGGCGAAGGCGACGCAGAAGTTACTCGACCAATACGACAAGGCTGCAAAGGCTGCAGTCGCTGACAAGGTGGGTCGACTGAAATAGGGATGATTTATATGTAGGGATGAGGGTTGAACAAACGACACAGCTCCCAGTACAAAAAGTTGTGCAAATGTCGTAAATTCGACAATACGGGTGTTTATCATGGAGTGTCAACGGTTGCGATTGCAGATCATGGTCGAGGCAAAGGCGCTTGCAGAGAAGGAGGGCGACGTCATCGTCCATGTCTTCTCTCCGGGAGCCAACAGCAAGGTGAGGATGGATTACGGTATCGATTGATTTGATTTCGGTTGAAGTTGGAGTAATATGGGACTTAGCACTTTTTAGCGTGAATATTAATGTTTCACTCGTCTCTAAATTCTAAATATTGCATACCTCTGGTTTACGGTATCGAGCTGTTCGAATACGGTTACGGCTAAAAGGCTAAAGTTGTTGTTCCCGGTTATCATGAATTTAGTCCCTTACGGTTAGTTAGAGACATCTCATGCTGGTCTGACTGCTATGTCATGCCCAGTCTGGTCTACATATTACCGTATCGATTGCTTGTATTACGGTATCTCTGGGTTACGGTAGTATTCGATTTACTTTTTCTATTTCACCCTGATTCAGGCACTAGACAATGCACTCAAGCAGCTGAAGAAGGCGAAGGCCGTCATGGCGTTCTCAGTCAACGAGGAGACCGGCAAGGTGCTCGTCCTGGCCAAGGTGGACAAGGTACGGTAGAACATGACAGGGTTGCTTAACAAAGATTACGGTAGAGTGGCATGGTTTCCTATCAGGGAAGACTTTAGAGTGATAGAGGAGGTTTACGTAATGTGACATGGTCACTTTATTAACAATGAATGCGTTTGAGAAATTTGCATTCACGAATGCTTATAATTGCAGTCTCTGGCGTCGAAGCTTCAAGCCAACTCGTGGGTTAATGAGGTGGGCAAAATGTTTATATAATTTAGTTTTTAATTTTTTTATTCATATTTTGAATAATGAATTTTCCTATTCAGATCTGCAATGTAATCGGAGGCAAGGGAGGAGGAAAGGAGGCGCAGGCACAGGCAACTGGAGAGCATCCCTCCAAGGTAATAGATAATGGAGGGTTACGTTAGCTTGGCGATCGGATTACGGTACTTGGGTCGCTTCACTAGATCGTAGAATATTGATTGAAAACGGTCGTGACAAATGCAATTTAGGTGGAGGAAGCAGTCGAACTCGCCGAGCGATTCGCGCGCGCCGCCGTCATTGCCTAGAGAGAGGATTACGGTAGCTCCCAAGATTACTGTGCTCTGCCGGTTACTGTACCTTTGCTCTACATTCTCGTTTCTTCCCCTGTTTGTATGAATACTTGGGCATGTTTGGTGCGTTGATTTTGTTTCTGTTGATATTTCGTTTGGAGGAAGGAGAATTTAGTGTGAAATGAACGCACTGTCAGATGATATTATGATTTATTGATTTACTATTTTTATTATCACAAGCTGCAGAGTCCAGAGCTTATTGTTAATTAATCTATTCTGTTCGTCGACTATCACTATTTGCAATTTCTGGATGCTAAAGCGAATTTCTTATGATAAAGATACGCATATTTTTTATGCTGCTTTCATAGATGATGTGATGGTGTAGACGCTTACACAGATTATAATTACTTGAAAAAGCTTCGATACGGAATTCTTATGCTGCAAAAATGATGCAAAAGAGAATGACTAGAGGTTCGAACCCGAGCCTCGGAAGAGACTGGTGAACTTAAACCAGCGGAGAAATTTGCCGTCATTCTTCTCTGATGTGCGATTGACGCATTCTCATTCAGTTTCCATTTACGTCCCCCTCATACGGATTATCCCTATTTTCCTTTTGGTTTTTCCTTCCTGAGCTTCCCTCAGATCCGCCTCATTTAGAGGTTTCAATATAAATTTATGCAATTGACTCCACTTCCCGGACCATGTAAAATACCGACATTATTTAAAACTTTATCACATGAGACTCCGAACGGAAGAAACTGAACACAAGACAAGTTAGTATATTTGAACTCTGCCACGACTTGTCGAGTATGAAAATACGTTGGTAAATGGGGGAACGTCTTTTCTGGGGGGTTGCGTGGCTAAAGGGAGGGGCTAGGGGACGGGGGATGAACAGAAGACCCTATTGCTGCAGGCGTTGAAGCATCTGAAACGGATGCGGTCTTGGTCTATCGAGCCATGTGACCGCAACAAGCGGTCCATTAAATAACATTCTTACTAGGGGATAACCATACACTACAAGAAACAGCAAATATCTGTTGTTATTCAAGTAAACCAATTGATTTTCGATTACTAACACTACGTCGGGTTGGTGACTGTGAAATAGGTGCTGTCTCAAATAAGCGTATTTCCGCCAGCTGTGAGTTCACATACGGTTCAGCATGTCAATCTCAGAGGTTGGCACAACATCTTGAACACACAGAGATATGTCAAATGGATCGATAATTTCCCTGGTCCCACGTGTCCAAAAACCTTGTCTTTCTTTCGCATGTTTATCAGTTTGGAAATAATGAGTGAGGGAATTCTTAGTGAAGATAGGGACCGCAAACGATTTTTTCAAAATGGTCCGATGGGGCCCAAATTTGGCTGAGACGTAGATAAAGTGTGTGAAAGTCAATATCCAAAAAAATAATATCGATGCCTCTTCCCGTTCGCGCGCAACAGCCTCTGGCGCGGCCTCGAAAGAGAATACCTCTTCCCCCCCCGCGCCCTAATGAAGGGGAGTTGACCCGCTGAACTGAGTGAACTTGTACTCTCTCACTCTGCGCACTCTCGTTCTCCGTACAGTAAGAGATACGGATGTGACTTTTCTTGGATATTAACACGTGTTCTATGAGAGAACCAACATTTTAGTGGAGACCCTGGTACCGGTAAAGTTAGAAATTTTCTAAAAATCCCTGAAATTAATCTTGTGTTACATTAAGTAAAAGAAAAAATTTCAAGGCATTAAACCATTTTTATATACCGTACTTCTCGAGATATTGATTTTAGAACTTTTTAGTGACCCATTTTCTTCAGAAAATCATAGCTTCCTTCAACCTCAACCATATTCTCCCAGACTTTTCCAGAATGTGGGGACACTATATGCTATCTAGAGCTGGCTATGTGGATCTTTTGCAATTCGCGCTCGCTCAACTCATGAGTTAGAATGAGTGAGTAAAATCTCGCATTGTGAATCAAGAGTTGGGATTTACCACGGTCTCTGTGAGAGAATCGACAAAATGTCTGTGAGCCTGGTACAATTTTGTCAAGAAATTTCTAGTATCCATCCAAGTAGTGATTATTGGAGTACTATACCTAGGTGTAATAATAAAATTTAGTATGAGCCCCCATCACCCTTTGTTCGAAAACTACAGCTTGACAAACATGTACACCTCAAAATTCGGTCCGAAAAAATCATCTTCACTTTCAAATTTCTGTGAATCGATGCAGCCGCAACGGTGTCTATGCCCTCCGGCCATACATTGGTACTGGTCTTGTTCACAAAATAAGTCCTTATTCAGACCTCACCGATTCTTCGTTTTCGACAACAATGGGTTTTCTCAAAAATGAAGCCTGATTCTTTGCAGTTTTTTGAGAATTTCTTTTGCGGATGAACCCTACCGGGTCCGTTTTATTTCAAATTATTAATCTACGAGAAATTTGCTACAATGATGGCTTCATCAAATAATTTTTTGCGCGCAAGAACAATGTGCTATACAATTCAGAATGTGAAGAATTCGGCTAAAACCGCATTTTCGACCATGTTTCGGCTTCTATATTTCGCTGAAACCAAGAATTCAGACAAACTTCCTCCACTAAAGTTTCTTGTATTGAAGTTCTCTATCGATATTGTTGCTAAAAAGTGGAGGTCATCATAAGTCATTTTTTTCTTGAACAGCCACCGAGGGGTCGAAAAATGATGTCGCATGACCCCATACTTTTAGTAACTCATAAAATTCTCCTTCGAAAAACATTAATTTTGGTGGGTTTGCCAGCACATAAAATCGATTTTGAAGCGAGTTATGGTCATTTTAAAATCTGGACGCGATTATTCCGCCGTGATGGCATAAACGCTTCTAAACCCCATAACTCGCTTCAAAATCGATTTCATGTGCGCGTGTTACTTGTGGATCCTAAATCTCGTCTAAATCTAAGTCGTAAAATGTAAAGTTATCGACAAGACAAAGAATTCTTGATGAGGAATGATTGAAATACTGCCAAACACAGCTATTCCGTTGTCCCCCCATTGGAGTGGAGGAGTCGACCGCACGCCGTGGAGTTTTGACGAAGGAGTGATGCGCAAATCCCAACTCATTTCATCTTGACTCGCGACTTGGAATGGTCATTCTAAATCCCAACTCCCATTTCCATAGTCAAATGAAGGATTGCAATCAAAGATCCACATCACTCACGAACCACAATGCCTGCTCCAATGCTATCCTTAAATATATACCACGATATGCTAAAGCGTGGGAGAAGCAAATGGCATCACTTTATCTATTTCGGGGACGACCTATTTTTTCAGTTAAATAATTTAAGAAAAATAAATTTCCACTAGACCCTCCTATGTTTCTGCAGATTCTGAATCTGCATGAAATTCTGTACAAGATGAGCTCTTCGCCGCACCTGGGCGTTGTATGGAAATTTTTATAAAAATTCGTGAATATGAGACATTCGTTGAAAATCACGAAAATAGCCTAGTTTGTGAGGCCATAATTTGTGGGAAAGTCAAATTCAGATCATCTTCCTTCACAAAAGTTTCTTGTATTGAAGTCCTTTTTCGATATTGGTGCTAAAAAGTGGGCTTCTTCTTTAGGGAGTTATGACAAAAATGAAAATTGCGACCACTTCGCTGCTCCTCAACATCGGATTTCTCAATATTTCCCGGGCTTTCAAGCAAAGCATATATGCTTTATAGTGGATTATATTACTCGTGGGAACTGTCTTCATCACATGCTAGAATGGCTTTTGATTATGTCTTGTGCCTAGGAAGTTCTGATGGAAAAGGTAAAAACAGTCCAACGGGTGATACTTTAAGCAATGAATGTACAGTTTGGCGGAAAGGAAACGATATTAAACGGAATGGGCGCAGGTTAATGTCCTACTGTTCTACTGTCCATAACCAATAGTAAGTATGAAAGTTGATACGTTTGAACACAAATAAAAATAGAAATGCATTTTTCGTGAAAACTGGTAATATGCTAGTAGACCATATTTATTATTTTTGAAAATCCATTCATTATATCCTTTAAGAAGAAGTGGTCGAATATCTTGGTAGTTAATTATAATAAGGGAGACGAGTACTACATATAATGCATACGTGTTCCTTGAACCGAGTTCAATAGGAAAAGCACGAAAAAAGATATGCAAGAATTCGCCATTTAAAAAAAATATGCAAATATTCTTACCAAGCTATAATCTGATATGGATTTATAATCTATTGATAATGTGCAAGTGACATCCGAAAGATGATTGAGCATATTGATGTAGCCTTTGAAAACGAGCTGTCGTTCTTTTTCGGATAAAAAGGCTTTTTTTCACTTTTTTGAAAAGCAATTGCCCTGGAAAACTGTTAGCTCGGAAGGCTCTCGCTAAGGCCTGGTAATGATCATGACACAGTCCATGCATGAGAACATTTAGTTTGGTCGGGGAAAATTCGCTACCTGAAAATATAGCTAGAGAACATATCAGTGGTGTTCATGGCAACCATGGACTTTGATAGCCTACTGCTTGCTGTGTTGCAGGCATGGAGCAGCTAAGCTATGCTTACATGTTGGCCAAAGCTAGCTAACAACTATGCACTACACAATTACGGCCTACCGTTCACTGGGATTTTTCTGCATCAGAATAATGAAAAGGCGTAAGACTTTCTTTACAACCTAATAAATTGTATATCTTCTACGTTTGATCCATTCGGGCTGTTGTCGATTGAACGTAGAGAAAACCTCGTAGGAAAGCAGACGAATTGCCGCTGGTAGAGAGACAATCGATTTAATGAGAGAAAAAAGAATGCACGTCATGAGCCATTTCGAGGTGTCCTAATTTTAACACACTAATCATACATTATTTTTTAAATTAATTTATGTTTCGACAAAGAGCGTTTGATGCTTTTCGAGACGAGGAATAATAATTTTGATTTTGACAAAGTTCTTTGACAGTTAGACAGGGAGAAATGAATTTTCTAGATCCGTCTCTGTCTGATAGATAACTGCTGTGAAGGACAAAGTATAGCCATAATAGTATATTCATCTGCACATTTTATACCTTCAGTGAAGCTCAACATATAAAGTATACATTATGGTTGGCAGTTTGAGTACGAAAGTGCATTCGTTATCTCTGCTTCTCCGCAGAGCGGTTGTCCCTGGTTTACAGGTGACAACGGCTCTGGGGAGCAGCAGAGATAACGAATGCACTTTCGTACTCAAACTGCCTACCATAATTCGCGTCTGTTAATGAAGCTGATGCAAACGAGAGGCTTCCTGCTCAGCCTTAGGACGACCTGAGGGAGGATGACGGTAGCCGATTTTTACTAATTCACACCACGCATTCCACTCAATTGGCAAACTACTCCCCGCACCTCTCGTTTGGTGTGTAAATGACTGTACGGGGCGCAATTTACTTCTTCGCAGATTGTCATGACTCCGCCCATCGACTGAATAATCACCGGCTCATTGCACTTCAAACCGAACCTGCACATCAACAATTTCACGCGTTGCGGTCGCGACGCGGCTTACGCACTCTTGTGATCCTTCTCCGTCGTCTGGAACGAAATCGTTATCTCCTCGTGTTTTCGGATCTCCTGAACTTTGAATTTGGTGCCTAAACTCAGAGTCTCGAATCACATCGTCATTATTCACAGTGGCTATCGAGACGAATATGATGATGGGGTAATCGAAAGTGGCGTAGACTTCGACCCTGAGGCGGCAAAATTTGAATTCAAAATTGCGCGGGAACCTCTCACTTCTGGTCGTGCCAGTACGTCCTGCCCCTCATGCAGTACGAGTGGGCATCGCTGTGCGACGTCGAGAACGATTGTTTGACGCTTGGCTTCTGAAACCGCAACGCGTGAGGCGAAGTGTTGCGGTCGATGAACATTCACATCGAGGATGGTCAAGCGCTCGATCAGCAGGGCAGTCAATCCGATCCAGATCTAATGAGATCAGACTACAAACACCAGACTACAAACGGCAACAGACCCTGAAGGTAGTCAACGCTCTCGCGCTGTTGCCGCCCCTGTTCACCTTGCCGCTGTTGATCATCTCCTGAAAGATCAAACTACAAAGGTCAAGGATCAAACTACAATTCAAATCAGGCACCAGCTCGATAAAGCTGTCGAGATTTTGCACACTCGACACGACGAAGGTAAGCGAGTGAAGGTGAATCTGGCAAATGATCAAAGATCAAACTTCAAACCTCTCCAGTTTGGGTGCCGATGCTCAGATCCTGCTTGATGACCACGACGAGCGGCATGACAAACTGGATTTTCGGCAGGCCTTCAGATCTTACTGCGATTTCTCTGGATACTGTATCTCGGACCGCAGCGCGCGAACAGACGCGTCGCGGCTTACCGTCATCTTATCCAACGCCAACTCTCGCTGTCCGGGCAGATGAAACAAGGACTTGCGGTGCGGCTGAATTGGTTAGAGATCAAAGATCAAAAATCAAGCTACTCTCGATGGTCATGCTCGTTGCTGCTGAAGGCCCGCCATGATTTAAATTTGGATTTTGGCGCGAAAACGCACCGAGGGTCGAATGATGTGGGGCGTGATATGCATTTGGACCATGACGTACTCGCTCTGCTGCGCTTGCCTGAACGATTGTAGTTTGTACTTTGTAGTCTGATCAAGGCTCTATGTAGTTTGATCAAGACTCACTGACGCCGCTGGCATTATGTTGAATGTCAAGACCAGGAGAAGAAAACAGGGAATACAACTAAAAAATAAATTGTTTTTGTCGATAAATAGCATCGCTTTTCAGAGATAATTTCGAAAATAAATGCGTTTAAAAGGCACAGTCAGGCGTGCCGATTTCCATCGCAAACTGACCGAGATACCGTATAATTTGTATTTGCTAAATTGCGTAATTTGATATTATAGCGGTAGCGGTGTGAGTTCATAGCTCTGAATGTAAACTGTATTCTCTATTAGTCCATTTCGATGCAAAAATGAGAGTAAAGCTCAATTGAAGGAGCTGCCGTGTCTAAATCAGTTTGCAATACTGGGCGCCGCGGAGTGTACCTTTAAGCAGAACCAGGTTAACGAGCGGAATTACGGAAACGGTTGTGGGGACTTTTTGTGAATCTAGAGTGGTGAAAGAATGGTATCATCCGAAAACCGGATGTGAATCCGTGAATTTGGCATGCAGCCTTCTCCCATTTCTGTGGTGCGTCGGCTATTATAAGGGTGTTCCCACCCACGAAGTTTCAAGAATCTGGGCCCATTTTGAATTATGCTGGTCTGCGTTTAGTGCAAAGATCATCGAAAGGGGAGAAATTCTGCATATGAACATCTGATCTTTGATTTAATTTGCATTTGTACTCCCGTCCTTCTCACGTTCACTCATTCGATCCTCGTCTCATTTCCTTCACTTTTCATTCTCTTCCCGCCTTCGAGTGGCTGTCTCCGGCCTTCCTCCTCCATTACACCATCGTCCCCATCGACTTCATGAAGCCCAAGGTACGGGGATAGGAGATACCATGCACCTCCCAAGCCACAGTATGCTACGTAGATGGGCAGTAGTGACCTTAAGATACGGTATCCAGCCTTGGGGAACCACAGTGTCACAAATAAATATCCGTGCAGCTAAAAACAACCCGTTGGGAGGGTCGATATCAGTCAGCGATGCTAGGCGGCTGCTGTAAGATATGGGTACTGTAGTTGGTTTTCACAAATTGTCCCTTGATCAAATTCTTTTGATTTCTCCAAAATCTGGGTGATTCATGCACTAAGCGGCAATTCGTACAAAAATAGTTTTCGATAACCCTTTAGACAATTAGTCGGTGCTCTAAGAAAGTCGAAAACGAGAAAAATGAGGCCGTTCTATGCAGGGATGACTGGAAGAATGATCAATCGATCGACTGATTTACCTAGTAGATAGACAAATTAGCATGCACTCACCCTCCCGCGCTGTTCATTCTTATTCTCGTCCCCACCATAGAGTGGTTGTATACTCCCGTCATCTTTCATCACACCCTCTCGTATAGCCTTCATGAAGCCCAAGGTACAGTAATTGGGCCACCATATACCTAGTAAGCCACCGTATCCATGCTTAGATAATGGACATTGCTCCCTATGTACTGTAGTTACCGTATCCTACCAGAAGTTACAGTAGTCTACCATAATTCTTGTACTTCAGGAAGTGCTGCGATGCCTCGTGCTTCTTCTTTGCGTTGGCCTCATCGTCCCTGAGGATAATTCATCCGGAAATGAGACTGAAACCTCTACCGTTTCTGTCACGAAGGATCAGACTCTTGACCCGGCCAAGGACCCAAGGAACTACGAGGGATGCGGTGTTGCCAAGGCATCGCATAGGGAGCTGGATTGTGAAGTGTATACTCGTTTTTAGTTGTGCATTGTCCCAATCAGCTGCGTTCACCCGGATGACACCAGTGATAAGCTGAAAAAATATGACGAAGATGACCTACGGAGAATAAAACATAAGACTTGCTCAATGGGAATTATCGTGAGGTGAACACTATTTCAGTTTATAAATTGAGTGGAAATAAAATGAATGATGACAAGAAACCAAAAAATCAATTAATCGTTCTCTTTCAGCTCGTTCAAGTTGTCCTCTACCGGAGACGATATTGAGTATTTGTAAGTGGAGATTTGGACTCAGAACGGCCAGAAAATAATCCTGGGGCCTGGAAGCTATTTCACTTTCGACGGCGAACAGTCGAGCAAGAACTCTTTTGTTAGCAGTGAGAATGATCTGCTATTGTGCACCTAACAAATGATGTTCAGACGTCAAGAAGCTCCCATTTCCCGGTATTTTAACGTACTACGTGGCTCAAATCAATGCGGTAAAGAAGATAATTGGCATATTCTCGCCAACTCACCTAATGTTCAGCCAAAGTACTTTACGGAAGATACCGTGGAATTGGAAGATGACAGTAAAGTGGCTAAAATTGGAGACATTAACGTGCGGAACGAAGTTGCTCGAGTCAGTTGTTGAGATGAGAGCCTAGTGTTCTAAATCGGCATATTTGGCGTCATTCGACTTCGTAGCGTTTCAATCTATCCCCCTTGACAAACATTCCAGTGGCGGAGAAAAATCTCTTCATATTACCGATTTTAAACACCTAATAACGCCATAATTTTCGTATTATCAATAACGTTTTCCAAAAGAACTATTGCTCGTCGTGTTACTTTTCAATGAGCACTCTTGTTCAGCTGGAGCCTGTCCCGTCGGAGCGGCCGAATATGACGATTCTTGCCTGGACGCCAAATACACTTGTCACGCGAAGGTATTGGAATCTGATTCGAGAACATTAATAAATATTGATTGATTCAGGAGAGTCTAACTCGAGTTGACAAGAATCAGATGTCGTTCATGTGCAAGGAGGGGGAACTCCAGTAAGATATTTTAATGCGCGAGGGCAAAACGAGCATATGATGAAATGCCGGGGAGTCGGCTTAAAAGATCTCAAACAATTCTACAATCATACCGAAGGATAGCAGTGTAGATCCCCATTCTGTCGTAGATTCCCGCGCTCTATTGCAGCGCGATTGTTTAAATTAGTTAAATGTGTGGAACGAATTGCATTTTCAGAGTTCAATTCGATAGCGACTGGAGGAGCCTTTCCGTATCATGCAAGAAGGCTGGAAAAATAGGAGAATTAGCCAAGTGGATAGCAACGGTGAGAATTATGGGAACAAACAAAATTGAAACGCACATTGTGTGAATTTTATCATGCGTGAATTGGGAAATTTGAGCATTAGGAAATCGTCTAGAAAACTACAATTTACTTCAGGGACCTGGTGAGATTCCATCCCTCGACAACGTCAATGGATTCAAAGTCCGATGCGTCTCTCCGTAAGCTTTTTTGCATTTTTGTGAAGCAGAGCCGCAGCGCGTCGCTTCATGCGTCGCGGTTATCACGAAATCAATAGTGAGGAGCAGTGATGATTTTTTAGAATCGTGGCCACTACTGAGGCTGATGTAACAGTGGAGGAATCGGGGGAACTGGATGTTGGAGGCACGTAATACATGTATTTCGACAACTTGTGTCTTATGAATCAATGCAATATTGCCGACAGTGAGAAATAATGAAAGTACAACAACATAAGCAACTTGAAAAAATATAACCAGTAAGATAATATGAATTATAACTGATAAGTAGATAATAAATCTGTGGAAGGAAGGATTCTGAATCTAATTGATGCTGACGCTGAAAAATCAGGCCATCAATTTCAGTGCATAACAAGACCCGCAAGCACAGTGCAGCCGAATCCAAGGACGGAGTTCACATCCTCTACATTTTGGGCGGCACCATCGGAGGTTTACTGGTCATCACGGTAAGTCTGAAGAATTTATTAATATGTGGTTAATGGTACAGTCTGGGGCGCCGATCTCTATCGCAAACTGACTTTAGACACGGTAGAATTTGAACTTGCAAAATCACGAATAAGAAGAAAATTTGAAATTGTGGCTTCATAGCGATGTCAGTTCCAAGCCCTGAATGTAATATGCATTCTCCCCTAGCCCGTTTCAGTGCAAAAATGAGAGTAAAGCTCAATTGAAGAAGCTACAGTGTCTGAAATCAGTTAGCAATACTCGGCCCCCGGGGTGCTCCTCTAAGTTTAATCTTTGGTATGAGCTATTGTGTATCCCACATGGGGTCATCTGTGAAAAAGGGTTTCATTGTCGCATGTGCGTCATCTAACTTCTGGACTCCAAAAAATCAGTTTGTCATTATCACGCACGGACAAATAAATGTACATTTTGCCGTTTAAAGTATCAATATAGGTTAGGCAACCATACACATTTTTCTGTGTGTGCATGAACTTTTTCCTATCCCTAGGCGTAGGATAACATTAAACTCGTACTCGTACTGCGTATATCACATCAGTTTATAATACATGCATAATTACGCAGATTGAATAAAGTAGGATATGTATACATTCATTTTGTTACATAAAATCATCAATCAAAATTGCAGCTAATCGTCGGCATTCCTCTTTGCTGCATTTGCAAAAACAAGAAGAATGAGCCACTAAAGGTACGAAAACTGTATCTTTTCACCATAGAATTCCTTATGATTGTTCGCTTTTAGCCTACTAAGAAGAAATCGCAGTCCAGCGAGACGACGTCAATCGCATCCACTCCTGGAGCAAATACCAAAAACATCAATGAGGTGCAAAAAAAGAAAATAAAGCTCGGAAACATATCCTACATCGCAAAATCAATTTTTCGAATCGAATTAGCAATATTTGTTTCTATATTTTTATACCTTTTTGTAAACCCATCAAAAATATTGATCTTGAAACGCCATCCAAAGTAGTCCGTTAAATTGCAAGGCCGATTCTTTCCTATGCGGCGATTCAGCCGCGAAATGGCACAGCGTTTTGCTGTTCTCTGTTCACTAAACGATCCATTTGAGTTCCCTCCGGTCGAAACATCGAAGAAGAACGAAGAACCGAAGAAAATCGAGGATGGAAATTTAACGGTGGAAAAAAAGAATGATCAAAATAAAAAAAACAAGAAAAAAAGTGCGATGAAAAAGAGCCAAAAGAAAAAGGCTTAATAAACGGAAAAAAGAGGAAAAAAGAATGTAAACCTCACTCTCGGTGACGCCATTGATTTCGTCAAGCCGGATGAAAACATCATCAAGATGATCCCGGTAAATTGAGCGAAAGATAAGATTGCCAAGGAGACCCTTGCATCGCAATGATGAAATGGTCACTTGTGTCATGAAATGATTTCACATCTGCCCCTTTCACCGCTATCCGAGGCGCTCTTGGCTTTCACTCCTTTGTTGCACTTCGCAAATGCCTACAATATAGCTATTTTTGCGTGTCATTTAGGTGGGTGCCGCAAACGCGCGATATTTTTTTCTCCCAGCGAAATTGGCAGCCTTCAAGAGGATATTTACTCACATTCGTACACCTCTGAATCTGTTCCCAAATTGAGCTCATTTGGACAACTTTGAAAAACAAATCGCTTGCGGTGCCTACCTTTAGGGTTTCAAAAATCAGTAGTAAAATGCACTTCCCATTCCATTCTCCTCTCTGACGTTCAATATTATAGATGACGTTCCCTGTAAGGACGGGCCGCAACATCATGAGACTCATCGGCGTCGTTCGGATGACGAACACCGCAACATTCCCCGTCTCCGTTGAGGTAATGTTTTAAAAAAAAAATTGATTCATTCGGCCTTCCGCGATGGACCTTTTACGTAGACCGGGCAGACATGCGCGCACTCTGTTCAATAACGACTTCTAGGGCGAATAATTTTGGCAGCCTCGCTGAAGTGTTTCGGAAAATTTAGGGATCCAAATCGGGGTCATTCAAAAGTTCATAGAATGGACGGTTGGTGAACGGATACCGAAGGCGCTATGAGTATGTTAGATGCAGAACAAAATTTTCTATTTTATGAAAGTAAATGCAAATTTTTATCTGCTTGCATTCATGTCATCTACTATCAGTTGTAGTGGAACCTTTGGCCAGAAGCTCCAATGTCCAAACTAGCCCCTATAATTCGCGGATTACAGCTAACTATTCCTGCCCTCCCCCACCGGGATTGGGGGACCGATGCGCATATTTGTGTGGCGGGGGCGTCCGTGTAACGAACCAGAGTATCATGTATCGAGTGCGGGCGTCTTACGTCTAATGTAATGAGCGCATTATAGCCTATATAATATATAATTAATTTGCAGTTATATGATGCTCTGAAACGAAGTTCAGTATGTAGGCACACTGAACTTCGTTTCAGAGCATCATATAACTTTTTCATCATATAACAAACGAACCATTTTATTTTTCCTTTTTACAGTTCCCCCATATGGATGGAATCATGTCCAACGCCTTTGGCGGCACGACTCATCTCGCCAAGGAGGTATGATATAACATTTCTTATTTATGACGAAAATATGTGTGAGTCACACGTTGTATGTTCGCTTGATATTCCCTGCAGCAAGATTGGCTGAATAAATCTAGACAATTGCTGGCTTCATTTCTTCCAGAAATCTATTTAAACGCATTTAATTGTAATATTATGTAATGAAAATGTTAATTTTTCTTATTAGTTACCGCAATAATAACCAGTCGTTATTAGGGTGTGGAAAGGAAGCAGAAGGGCATTTTTCTGTCGTCTAATTCCCTCGGAGCGGTTGTACATCACATGGGAGAGACAACGGCTTCGAGGGAATTAGACGACAGGAAAATGCACTTCTGAACAACTATGGGTGCACTTTATTACCGAATGCTACTCCTTAATAAATAAATAATTATATATTAATATTTAAATAACCGAGTTCAGGGCAACTTCACCGAAGGCTTTATAAGGACATGGGAGTTTCGTCACAAGGTCATTCCACCTTATGACAAGTCGAAGCTGCCCAAGAAGTGGTGTACACAAATGCGAAGAAAAAAGTAAGTTATTTGGTGAATTGCCATGATTTGGGGAGTAATGCGGCACTGCTATGCGATTTATTCTTGTCTCTTCATCCACTCGTGGGCAAAATGGGCTCGAACGGAATGATGAGCGGCGCCTGATACCAATGTACCAATTAGAACGATATATTTCAAAATTTTGTTTCAGGGCAGGAGGATCTGCGGGGATCTCGACTTCGAATGGCCCGAAACGAATGCAGTAATGGCGCAGCTGGAAAAGACTGAGAGGGATGAGAAGAAAAGATTGGAGAGAGAGAAGCATTCGCTTAAGGTACGCCCCCGCCAATCGATATTATTCAGTTAGTGATAGCAATTCATCCGAAGTGCATCCGTCTCTGTAGAAGTTTTGTCCAGTATAAGCTCCTGTCTATGAGCCTAAGTTTGATAGACAATCGCTGCGAGTGGATTGGGCGAATGAGAAATACCATAGATTTAGAAACGTCAGTTCTGTACTTTGAGCGAAACTTGAATATCGTTCGGCAAATGCAGAATAATGCCATATTTCGTTCAGAAAGCCAACAACTATAGCATACAGGAGGACCCAAAAACTGAAGAAAACAAGGATCTGCCCGAGGCTAAAACGGCAATTGTAAGTTGTATTCAAGCGAGAGAGGGGGCATGACCAAGTAGTCCCGACGCAAAAATTCCACTTCCAAATAGAGACATGAAATGGGGTCAAGAAGTGGCATTCCTTTACTCTAACGCATCGCCTAACGGTTGTCTATCAGATGCGAGAGAGACGACCGCTCGACAATGAGTTAGGGAAGAGGAATGCGCTTTGCAAACCGATTGGAGGTCACCACTTCCAAATCATGAACGGCCCAAAATAGCTCATATGCTCTGATCGCTTTTCAGGAAGATGATGGTCTGTCCGATCTGGAGGGTGAAGAAGAAGGAGCGACCGAGTAATCGTCAACAGATTCTTCCAGAGGACAAGACTCAGGTATGCCAACCAGGGGTGGGCGTAAAATGAAAATTTTACAGATCCGTAAAAATGTCTAATTTACGGTTTTCAAAAACCGTAAAATCCGTAAAATCCGTAAAATGTATAATAATTCAAAGTACATTGCCAATAGGCCTTCAAGGGCAAGGCAATCTGAAAGTAGAATGAGCAGCTGTAATGAAAAAATAGCAGCAAAATGTACGCACTTTTGAACTGAACGCGCGGCATACTACCCAAAGCGCCATGATCATAGTCTGTGGATTTTGGCATAAATTTATCAACTGCAGGAAGCCTCCGCTAATAAGGGGAAGTCCATCCTAATCTGCTGTTGAGACGACGTCCCTTGCCCCCTTTACCCCGTGCCATGAATCCACCCGTCGC